>JARHVA010010235.1:57500-199632 GCA_037957365.1 Torreya grandis
ACCCATTTTTATGATGTTATAAGAGGTAAAATTAAAAATAATAGGGTTATTTATTATCTATATTTATCACATAAGAGAACATAATTTGAGACACTAAATCATTATAGAGGGGGCATCAGAGGTCTGGTCTAAATTTGAGGTCATTATTGTGTATATCTTTCATTGGAGACTAGTGGTAAGTGTGTATATAATAATCAGAATTACTATCTAAAATTGACAAATTTTTATAAAGGTCACAAATAGTCAAAACATAGAACAAACAAGTCTTAGATCTGTGGTATAACCCTATGATGACTCATAATCACTATCATGATCCAGAGTAGAACATTAAATAAGATATGTTCTCTTTTTCCCTTAGTTGTTTTGTACTTAATGTATCTATTAAACATGATAGATTAGACAAAATATATATTATTGATATTTTTTTAGTGTATATTTGAATATTGTCATTCCTTTCAAATAGCTTTATTTGCTAGGGTATTATCTTATAAATCCCTATAATCACATAAAATGTTTGGCGAACCCAACCTCTATATATTGAACCAAAATCCTAGTTTCTATATTAGGATTTTTATCTTCATTCAAACTCCATTTCATCTTGCTTTATTTTATTTTTTAGATATGATTTGTGCTTATGTAGGCCTAGTTTGGAAATGTTACTATTATTATTTCTTTGGTTATCTTACTTGTGCTTTGTAAAAAATTCTTATAATCTCACCTCCTTATGGATTCCCTAACTCATCCAAAACAACCCCATCCTTTTGATATATTTTTAATGTAACTGATGATTAATGTATTTCATATTAGTATCTTATGAAACATGACAAATGGGCTAAAAACCATTCCTTTCGTTATAACTATGAAATAGTAAATGATGAAAATTCAAATTTAAATGACCAATATAGTGATAATTATATTTATTATTATGGATATGAATGTAGTGATATTCCCCTTTGATATTTAACCCTAATTCTCCTCCTTTTAATTTAAATTATGAAGAGTCTCAAGAACCAACAAGCATGAAAAATGATATTGTTATTGATATTGACAATCCAATTATTATGTGTCCACCTTATTTAGTAAAATGTTCTTCTTCCCTTTCCAATAATACAAATGTTGTAAATTTTGAATTTCATTCTTCATTTCCCAATGCTACAAATGTTTAAAAATCTCAATGCTCTTCCTCCCATTCTAATGATACAAATGTTGAAAATTTTAAATGCTCTTCTTCCCATTCCATGATATAAATGTCGAAAAAGTTAAATGTTCTTATTCCTTTTCCAATGATACAAATGTTGAAAAAGTTGAATATTATTATTTCCTTTATAGTGATGCACATATCAAAATAGTTTCTTGTTTGTCCTTTAACTCACATTATTCAAATATTAATTAAATCCAATGTGTGCTTCACCTCAAAACAATACGATTGTTGAAAATCCCATGTCCTGTTTGCAAAATTTAAACACATCTAGCCTAATTTGTTCTTCCCCTCCTGTATGCATTAATTGAGATAGATATATTATCTCTCAAATCTTATTGATTGAATTGAAAAATGAGAGTGCCAATGTACATCATGAGGAAACACTTACAAAATTTTCATTGTTTAGAGACCCATAAAAAGTACAAAATCCTCTTGATGTATCATGTTTAAAGGTAAAAACATACAAATCTAAGAAACTTAAAAGTAACATTCCATTCTCTCTTCCCTCGTTGATTACAAATGAAAGTGACAGTTTCACCTCCCCCACACATGATATTACAAATAAAGTTTTAGATGTCCCTTTTTCTCCCACTTTTATTTTTTGGCTAAATAAGACCAAACATGTACAAGTGAAATTATTTCACCAATTCTTATTGAAATATTTTAATGTTCTTATTTTTTTTCCAATCCTAATTTTTTTTTAAAAGTTGAATATTCTTTGTCCCTTTCCAATGATACACAAAAAAAAAAAAGTTGCATGTTTGTCCTTTAACTCACATAATTCAAATATTAATGAGATACAATGTGTGCCTTCACCTCTGAATAATACTAGTGTTGAAAATCCCATGTCTAATTTACATAATTCAAACACATCTAGCCTAAGTCATTCTTCCCATCCAATATGGATTAATTAAGATACATGTATTATCTCTCAACCCTTCTTGCTTGAATTGAAAAATGAGAGTGCTAATGAACATACTAAGGAAACACTTACAAAACTTGCATTGTTTAGAGACACATAAAAAGTAAAAAGTCCTCTTGATTTATCTTGTTTAAAGGTAAAAACATACAAATATAATAAACTTAAAATTAATATTCCATTCTCTCTTCCTTTGTTGATTACAAATGAAAGTGATATTTTCAGCTCGCCCACACATGATATTACAAATAAAGTTCCAGATATCCCTTTTCCTCCCACTTTTGATTTTTTGGCTAAACAATACCAAACATGTACATGTGAAATTATTTCACCAATTCTTATTAAATTCTTGTAATGTTCTTATTCCTTTTATAATGCTACAAATGTTTAAAAAGTTGAATATTCTTATTTCATTTCCAATAATGCACATATCAAAATAGTTTAATGTTTGTCCTTTAACTCAGATAATTTAATTATTAATGAAATCCAATGTGTGCCTTCACCTCTAAACAATACTAGTGTTGAAAATCCCATGTCTTATTTGCATAATTCAAACACATCTAGACTGAGTTGTTCCTCCCCTCTAGTATGAATTAATTGAGATACATGTATTATCTCCCAACCCTTCTTGTTTGAATTTAAAGATGAGAGTGTTAATGAACATCCTAAGGAAACACTTACCAAAATTTCATTGTTTAGAGAAACATAATAAGTACAAAGTCCTCTTGATGTATCTTGTTTAAAGGTTAAAACATACAATTATAATAAAATTAAAAGTAACATTACATGCTATATTCATTTGATGATTAAAAATGAAAGTGATATTTTCACCTCCCATACACATGATATTATAAACAAAGTGTGAGATGTCCCTTTCTCTCCCACTTATGACTTTCTAGATAAACAAGAACAAACATGTACAAGTAAAATTAAATCACCAATTTTTTTTGAAATCAACCAAATTCCAAGTGATGTAACATATTTTAATTAAAATGGTGTTATCCTTCATAATATAAAATAGGAAATAATTACTTCTTTAACCATGGGTATTCCTTCACCATATATTACAAACCCATGTGATGATTCTCCTCTTGAGAGAGATATAGATCCCACCATCCCTATGTTTAATGTCAATGTTATTTTACAACATATAAAATTAAATTAAATGTTTCCTCATGATATTTTATCTATTATGACCACCATGGGATATTTGTAATATCAATTCAAGTCTCTTTAGTTACAAGTTTCTTCTCACAAGGCTCTTTTTGAGGAAAATACATTACTAGGACAACATGTTACTTGACATGTGTTTTAATACCTTTATCCACAAAAATTTATCATGCCTAATTTTTCCTTATTTTATGTTCAAGGGGATATTTCTACTCATTTTCAAAAATATATAAACCCCTTTGGACATTGGGCCCAAAATGAAAGTTTTCTATTAAAAGCATTCCATCGCACTTTAATATAAGGGACTCTCTATTGGTTTTACATCCTTCTAAGTGGTTTATTAAAATATTAAGATGATTTAGGATGTGTTCCTATCACATTTTAACTAATTTAAATTACATAATTTACCATTATAACACTTTCAAACATTGACCCAAAATGATAATGAATCCCTACAAGACTATGTTATTTGATTTAAGGATGCTTTATATTCTTTAAAATTTACACCCTTAGATTTGGAAATATAATTTATATTTATCAAGAGTATTATCTCTCCACTTAGAGATATATAAAATTTCACAATAAATTTTCTTAATTCAAAACTTTATATTGGGATGTGCATAAATATGCATGTGCTCTAACCAATATACAAACATAATTATCTATTTTTCCATTGCCAACCAAGTATTCTAAGGCTCATGTTTCAAGGGCACCTAAATTTTTTATGAATGATCATGAACCACTTTAAATTTAATCTAAAAAACCACCAGTACATACCAAAGAACCAATAGTTAAATTATTGAACAAAGGAAAATAACATGTTTTTCAAGTTCTTCCCATAATTAGACCAAATAACACCACAAGATGTTCGCATCTTTAGTTTGATTGGTTTTGAGATAGACCACATGATATATTATGAAATTTTTAAGATAAATAGTTGATCAAAATCCCTTATAAGGCACATTACCCACCTCATATATTTTATAATGTAAAAACACACCACTTTTTCACTTATCATGGTATTAATGGACATCAAGATAATGAATGTTTTGCTCTTAAGCAAAGGCTTACACAATTATCATATTAGGACATTATAATAGTTAAAAAAGAGGTATACATAACTCATTCACATAATTATTCTAAAGGAATGCCTAATAGGGTTAATCCATCACATGTAAATCCTTTTAAGGAAAACATGGTTGATCAACCCTCATATAAGGCACTCACTAAAAGAAGTCCTCCTAGTGTGCTCTCTACTAGGACTGATCACTTTCACACTGATCCTACCAAAAAACAATTGGTTTATCATGTATTAAATAAAATAATGCATGGAGGTAATATATTTACACAACTAATTTGGGTCCTTAAATATGCACCTAAATATTCACTAGTTACAACTACAATTCTAGAATATTTGATTACAAAACCAAAACTTACAATCACTTTACCACATGATCATTACAGTAAAGCATTATTATTTCCTATAAGGTTCCATTGAATATGATAAGTAGTTTCTAAATTCACATTACACAATTATTTCATTAAAATTGAATATCACTTATAATTTTTTACCATACCCATAACATATACCATGAAAATAAAATATAATTAACAAGTCATATAATGATCAATAAAGAATAAAGTTGTGCAAATATATTAGATACCAAATTAGGTTGATGTAAAAAATGTCATAAACATATAAACTAATAAATTTTTTTATAAATAAACATGTAAATCATAAGTATGGGGCATATCCATTTGGGAATACTCATCATCACTATTGACATCCATAAATCTAGCACCTCTAGAGGTAGATGCAATAGGTTCAAATTGTGGGACGTACACACGTGAAAGCACATGTACTCTCTCCTAAAAATCACCTAGATACTACAAAATATACTCATTATCTCATCTCAAATAATCATATAACTCAATAAATGTCTACATTATCTTGGTGGATCTTTGATCTAAGATGTCCTATCTATCTATCTATCTCTACGCGTAACTCCTCACATTTTATGGCTACCATATGATATGTTGCCACAACTATCACAAATAAATAAATAAATGGTGCATGTGAGCTAATAATATCAAAAAATCTATATATAAATCCATCATCATCTATATTCATTATCACACTATGAGTAAGGGCCTAAATTTCTTGTTCTACCATGTTAAACCACTCTTAGTTACCTACACACATTTAAGATAATATAATAGTTAACGATATATATAAAACCTAATAATTTTATTAAAAAAATCATAAAAAAAATCATAAATTATATATTTGAATGTAACCCAAATATATGCCTCATCAATTAGTGTTGGTCCAACTAGAGAATCATCTCCTCTATGACCACTTATCTCTCCACCATCACCCTGTGTTATATAAATAACACCTAGTGATGCAACTACAATCAAGAATAATAAAGGCCATCAAGCCCTAGTCTACCACTTCATATATCCATTAGTATAACCCACATCATCTCTTAGTACCTAGGGAACCATGAGATATTTCTCATCATTGGGGTGTAGGACTAAATCTAGAGTAGTGGATGTTAATCTATCATGTGGCCTATTCCAACTATGTAATATGTGATGCCATGAATTTGGTGATGAGTGTACACCATAATTGATACCAAATTATTATGTCATTAAATTAATAAAATATCTAATATGATTCAATAAATTTATCAATCAACCACATGCTCAGATTAACTCTATGTAATTCATGACCATCCTCCAACCACCTAACAAAGGTCCTATAAAGATGACATATAATATAATCAAGATTAAGCCTATCCAACATTTTATAGTATTTAATAATAGTATGAATTCTACCATGAGGTAATAATAACCATTCAATAAACCCCTATGGGTGGGCCTATCCAAGAAGGGTACCACCAACTAGTCGCACTACTATGATATGCTCATATACCTAGACATGTAATAATGTTTCTAAACTAATCCTTCTATCATGGATCTCTTGTGTAAACATATAAAAAACTATGTATAAGTGGGATAATATGGTGTGATCCCAATAATATCTGGTGGGACTATCTAAGAAGGGTACCACCAACTAGTTTCACTACTACAACATGTTTATATGCCTAGACATGTAATAAAGTTTGTAAACTAATCCTTATATCATGGCTCTCTAGTGTAAACCTATAAAAAATTATGTATAATTGGGATAATATAGTGTGATCCCAATAATATATTGTCTTATATAACTCAATATGATGAAAGAATTGGTACATATAATAAGAAATCCTAACTATCCCATCCTCTATAGCTACAAATAATGCTAGTAATACACAAATAATTTTTTTCAATCATAGAACATCACCATTAATAATGTTATAAATTTGAATCATACTTATTTTCAATTAAAAATAAACATATTGAGGAGATTAAAAGTCACTCCTTGTTTAAGTGAGACAATTGAACCACCTCAGGGCTATGGGTATCCCTATTAAGAGGTGAATCTCTAGATTAGGGGTTAGCTCCCCTTGATGCATCACTAAAGCTCATATCCTACTAATAAAACTTGGGGGGATGAAAATGGATAAGAATAAATTTAAAATAAACCTATTATATGGGATGTGATACACCAAATATTTTCTATACTCACACCCTTTCATATGCACTTTGAACTAAAGATAAGTTGCACATACACTTCATCCAATGTAAATCTTCCCTCTCACATCAATGCTTCAACATGGAGTCTTAGAGATAAAATAGGATAGGAGGAATTATAAAATAGGCATTATAATACACTCTATTGAATAAAACACTCACTACACTTAAAATCCTATTTGTACACTTCTTGTTGAGCTACAAAAGAGAGATCACAAAACACTAGGTACTAATAGGAACAACATGTGAAGGTAAATGAAACTAAACTTTCACAAGACTAAAAACCATAATGTACAATTAGTGAAATATTTAATTAGGTAAAACACTTGTCTTTATTGATTCAAGGAAAAAATTTGGTGGAGAGATGCCCACAATAGCCAAAAAGGCTCAATTTATAGAAGATATGAGAATAGATAAAGTAGGGGAGTCCAAGAGACATAGAGACACTTATAAACACTATAAAGATAAGTTATTTATTAATGTGAGAGATAAATGGGGTGATATATAAAATTTTAATATCTAAAAGTGTCATTTCCAATTATCTAAAACCTATAAAGTGGTCAAAAAACTCCTTCCCTTGCATAAAAAAATGGCCCTCATGATTTGCCTTCAAAAACTACCTTATAACTATAAATAATTATGTTTGGTGATGGATTTTAGTGAGAGGGATTAATAATAATCCCTAAAATTCATTGGAAAGGTTCCTAATCATCCCTATCATTCTATCCATGTACAATCATCTAAGACAATCACAAAATGAGCTCCCTCCATGCACCTTTCACACTTGGCACCTAAAAACTTCCAAATTCTTAATTTTTATCCATGAAAAAATGGGGATGAAACATTTAAAAGGTTTAAATATCATTAATTTCAGTAAATTAGTCTTAAAGGGCTTTCTAAATTGAAATTCACCACTTTCTCCTAAGTATTCATTATCTACCCACTAGACTAGCTAAAATGAAAGAGATGAAAGATAGGATTAGGATATTATAATCCTGATAAAATTACCATGAGGACTTATAAAAATTACTAAAATTTCTCCCAAAGGTGATTAGGTATCTTGAATGTTATCCATGCTTGTAAAACACATAAATAAGGTCAAAAAGAGCCCTATTCTGACCTATTTCATATAGTTCCATACAAAAAATTAGCATATGTTAGGTCCCTATATATTATACTAAATGTTACCAAAGTTTCATGGCATTTCCATTTCATATTCATGCTTAATTTTCCTTCTTTTCCCAATCAGGTCCTTATGTAGGGTTTGCAAGGGTTTCTAGTGGCTTTCATTCTTAAAATTTATTCATATCCATGACACATTGGAATTACATATAAACTAAAATTATTTATTCTTAAGGACTCGATTCAACTTATTTGAATATTTTGACTCATGATGTAAAGTTTCATACAAGTTCTAAGCATTTCTAGATAGCCATTCAAGTCATTTTAAAGCATTTTATAGGGTTTAAGCGCATTCTAGTCCAACATATGGCTTCCTAGTGGATATCTTGAAAGAAAAAGTTTTAAACACTTATTTATACTACCTAAAACATTTTCCAATAATTTTAATATCTTGTCAAGATCTTAATATGAAACCTAGCCCATATTTGGCATTAGGCATAGACCTTGCCAATAGGTTTGCCCATAGTTTTAGGATAAAAAATAGGTTTAATGGCTTTCCTTTACTCTTAGGATGGTTTAAAATATCTTTAATAGTCCCTTGATCATTTCTAAATCACTTGGGAGGCTTATCCAAGGTCAAAACTGAAAATGACCATCCTTAACAAGCCATTTGCTTACCATTCCTTACCATGGTTACTGCAACCTTTATAGTATAGGGTACCCTATTTTCACTCAAACCTTGTAGAAAGGTTTAATATATTTTTTTAGGTTTTATAAAACTTCAAAAACCTTAATTTTATCTCTCCTTTTCTTTTGGTCACCTATTTCACTTTTTTCCATGGAGTTGTAAGGTCTATGTAAGGGGAAAAGTGTCCCCTATCTGAGACAAAATAGGGGGAAATTAACCTATTAATATCAAAAAATAACTATTATATATGTTTATAAATGTCACAATGATTTTATCCACAAAAAATTATGCTTTGACTCCATCATTTGACCCTCCAAATCCTTAAATTCCTTAAGCAAACTTTAGGTGCAAGACTGTGAGGGTAGGCAGGGTATAGGCTTATGAGTTATTTGAGAAAGGATTAATTTTTTGCCTTTATACCATTAAATTATTTAAATTAGGTTATTTTATTACATATATTATTTAAATAATTTACCAATATGATTCTTACTAGAGAATTCACACACCCCATATTTGTTAGACTGACCCAAAGTTTTGACTGAGACAAAGGCATTTTGACTATGTTTATAGGTTTCTTGCCACAAAAAAAAGGTTTAAAAAGTGTTTTAAAATATTTTTATGGTCTATTTAGGTCACCCTTAACTTTTTCCAGGTCATACTCCACCAACATAGTCTCATTTGGTACAATTAAATCCTATTTCCAACTCATTACCTATCTCAGTCCATACAGGCTTGTAAGTATACTTGGGGTTATTTAAAACTTGTTTGAAGATTTTTTGATTATTATTGAATGTTATAAAATCACAAAACCATCTATGTATCTCTTATTCACCTTTATATCTCAAGATAATTTCAAACTTAACCTTCTAACTCACTACCTATATACCTTACATGGTTGTGTTTCATGAATTTTAGGTCTACCTATAGATGCTCTTGGCTTTATATGCACTTGGTCATGAGGTTATTATAAATTAATTGAAACTCTAGATGTCAATTAGAATTAATTTTACCTATATCCACCTTTAAAGAGTCATTATATCTTCAAACCTCATGCCAAAGTAACTATTTACTAACTATAATGGGATACTCTACCTATTGGTGCATGTGGGTATGTAGTGAGGTGATAATGAGGTTTGAGATCAAGGAACACCATCCTCTGTTAGGCTCCCAAATAATATTAAATTTACACTTTCCTCTTCATGTTTTCAAACACCTAGACATAACCATATAGGTCACTACCTATCTCAGTCATGGAATTGGTTGTAGGTGGTTTTCCTCAATCCCTTGTATGGATTAGAAGTGGAATGTGAAGGAAATGACACCACTTAACACCTTAATTTGATGATCCATAAAATAATAAGTGTTTCCTTAAATAATTTTAATCCTCTAATTATGAAATAGTGTCTATTTTTCAACCTTGATGAAGAAATCTCCCTTTTTGGTCTCAAACCTATAGGTGGTACTAAAATAATTTAGTGTATATAAGCATCACTTGGGAGTCCTAAAACTCATGTTCCTTGGACTTCCTAATTCCTTTCTCTTGCAAGGAGATACCATAATAATATGGCTACTATATGGGGCTCTTAGGTTCTATTAATAAGCCTTCTTGAAACTTATCCATTTTTTCCAAAAAACACGGAGTTCTCTATTTTGCCTTTTAAGGGGCAAGGGCCTAAAACTCAGTCATGATCTTCACTTATTTGCTTAGAAAATTGCTCTCAAGGGATGAAATGTTATACTCCTTCCACCCTACTAGGATAAAGGAAGAGTTTTTTAAATGTCTCAAGATCACTAAATGACCTCCATACACTCTACTTAGAACACTTAAAAGTATGTATTGATTATGGCATACAGGGAAAACATGGAAAAACAAGAAATATACAAGTCAAGGCCTTCAAAAAGCCTTAAATACAATTTTCAAACCTTCAATGGATAACATACATTAGGGTTATCTTTGTCAAAATACCAAAACACATTTTTAAACATGAATAAATCACTTTCAAGGGAACTATGATGATTGAAAGTGTGAAAGGGCTAATCTTACAAGTATACACAAGCCTAGAAGAGGTTTTCCTAAGCACTTCATATTTTCAAAACAAATATATCAATGTAAATGTCTTTGAAATCATATAAAAACACCTACAACAATAAAATCCATCAAACCAAAGAAAGAAAATCTGAGACAAGTGACAATAGTGAACCCCTCATGGTTATAAGTGTATAAAAAGTTGCCTAGAGTGTTAGCAATTATTGATAAAGGAGAACCCCTCAATATGATAAATCTTGATATGAAATTGAATTTCACTCAAATACCTTTCACCCACATAGACCATTCTTCTCAACTCTACCTTTATGGTGTACACCAAGCACTTGAAAATGGCCTTTCTTGGCTTACAAAGATAAAATGGAAGAAAAGAAGTTGCAGATGGACTTTTGAAATCCTCTTTAAAAACCATGCATGGAAAAGAGTGAGAGGAGGTGAAGAGACACTCCACCCATGTTTTTAGCTAAAGGTGAGTTCCACAAGTCCATAAAAGTACTATAAATGTCCTATTTTTAAGAAAAAACTATTATTTCCTACATATAACTACTTCTTGGCTGACATCTGACTTCTCTTGACATGATCCTAACTTTTTTTACATTGTAACTCACTTTGGTGACAAATTTCCTAACTCCACCATCTGTACAAGTCATTTAATAGGCTAGCACATGAAATATAGAAAGTGACCAATTTATGACTTGAATACACCTTGAAACATGTCAAAGACCATATTATGACATATCCAACATAATTTGGAACTTTTACTAAGTTTGACTAGGTTTGACCAAGGTTGACTTTAGTTGTCTAGCCTAGTACAAGGAGGGTGGGCTTAGACAAGGAATAGAGGAGGGATAAGTAAGATGTTTAATGAGACCCATATAAGACATGTATAAACTTCTAAAACATTTATAAATGTAAAGGTTTACCTAATTTAACCAAATGTCAAATTTGGTCAACACTTTTGACAATTCCTAGGGGTAACATGCTTGCCTATGTTAAGGACTAGTAGCCTTATCCTATCCATTTGGAAAAGGAGTCAAGATACACTTTTAAATTGAAGGACTAGACCTTGAATTGACCAAAAAGATATCTAACTTACCTTAAAATAGACAAAGGAAAGAACATCACACAACAAGACCAAAGAAAACACATGAAGCAAAAGACACTTGTGTTATTAATCACTTAGGGAACACATGACACAACTGAAAGGAAATAAATATGTAAATTTAACTTGATCATACCTATCTTATTGGATCAAAAGGCAAGTTTCTTGGGTATCCTTCCTCACTAGATGAATGAGGATGCCAAGCATGCTTCTTCTTAGATGTGGTGTTAGATGACTCATGTTTTTTTTTTGGTCGCTGACTTTGCACATCATCTAATGGAGTCATCTCTGACAAGTTCCTAAAGTATATAAGGTCATCTTAAACCTTGAAATGTGTTGATCTAGGCAACACTTTGGGTGACCTCTCGGGAGGCAGAAAATTCCTTGAATCTTGTATTATTTTCATTCTTGGAAGTCACATTATTGGTGACAGTTATTTCCTCGAGCCATTATGTCCTCGAGCATTGTACTATTTTAGTTATGTTATTTCTCTTGAGCCCCTCATTCTTAAAAGTTCATTGTTAATTCCTTGAGCCACTCAATCTCTCGATGTTTTCAAGAATATGTATAAATTCATTGTAACTCGTAAAGGGAAAGCAGACATCTCTTTTCAGAGATAAGCGTATGTTTTGTATCTGCAATTTTTTGATTCAATAAAACATCTCTTTTCAGAGATAATCCTATATTTGTATTGTGGTTTTTAAGTAATACGATGTATCTTCTTAGAGAATCCATTATTATTATGTTATTTTTATGCTATTAAAATATTTGTCAACCAGAACTTCTGACTCTTGGATCAGTGGTATCAGAGTGGTTTGTCTTGAGAGTGTATGTTCTTGAAGACGAGGTCAAGATATATGAAACTTGGGTGGGAAGCAATAAAGCTTCCAAATGCTCCACCTGTGCACCCCAAATGACATCAAATGGTAGATGACACCAAGACATCTGATCCTTTCAAGGAAATGGTGAATGAAGCCCTCTAGCAGTAACAATCATAGATGATCCAACAATTTGCTCAAATTCTTCAAACACTTTTGATGGGAAATTCAGGCTTCACGGCTACACATCTAGGCTCCTCATTGAGGGAGATTATTTTTAGTGCCCCAACACCCTTCAAGGTTTAGGTAAATTTTGATATTCCCACATTTGAAGGCAAAATCAATGTTGATGCAGTGGAAAATTGGTTGGATCAATTGTCATCCTACTTCTCTATAAATAAGTTCACTGATGGAGAAAAGATCACTTTTGATCTTTTGAAATAATCATTGCCCATGAAAAACTGGTGGGAAGTGTACAAAAATAGGTTCAGTATGGATATCATTGGCCTTGGGGGGGAACCCACCTAGGATGATTTTACGGAAGTAGTAAAAGAATAATACTGTTCCATTGGTGCGTATGATGATCTGTACATACAGTGGCAACAACTTCACCAAGGCAAGGACCAATTTGTGCAAGATTACACAGACACTTTTCATTCTTTGTCTGCAAGACTGGGCATTCAAGAAAGTGAGAAACATAAAACTCTCAAATATCATGGTGGACTACAATGGTATATTTGGGGGGAAATGGAACTCCTCAATTTGGAAACCATCAGTGAGGCATACAAGTTCAAATTAAAGATTGAGCAGAAGCATGGAAGAATGGATATAAAGAACTAGTTTTCAAAATTGAAAAGTGATAAAGAAGGTCAAACACGAGGCCAAAATTGGAAGCAAAAGGAAGGAAAGATCAGGAAGTGGTGTGGTTACCACAAATCTGGAACTCACTTCAAAGAAGAATGTCGAGCTATTAAATCACTACTTTCTAAGTCACCATCCTCAACATCTACTGCTCTACCTCATACAGACCCTATAATCAAAGAGGTTGAATAAGAAATTATAGATGTTGATCTTGAAGCCATTGTAGCTTCATCACAAACACACGACGAGATGCTAGATGACAAGGAAAGGTTGTTTCACTCTAAGTTATGGGTGAAAGGTAAGCCACTACATTTCATTCTTGATAGTAAAAGTCAAAATCATTTAATCTCTACTAATGTTGTGAAAATCCTAAATTTGTCCATGAAGCCTCACCCAAAACCATACAATATTAGATGGTTGAGCCCAGGGAGAGACCTCCGTGTCACCCATTAATGTCTTCTCTCATATGCAATACAACCTTTGTAAGATGAGGTCTTATGTGATGTGGTCAATCTAGATGTTTGTGATGTACTCTTTGGGTAGCCATTCATGTATGATCGACATCGTATATATGAATCAAGAACTAGATAGATCACTCTCACTCTTGGAACATGGCACTACAGGGTACTAGAAGTACCACCTTCCACATCTATCTCTCTACTTAACACCAAGAAATTTTTTTTCATGGTGGTCAAGCCACAAGAATCCAAAAGGGATAATGTTACAACCTTGACAACACAAAAACATAAGTAAATAGATACCGCACTGAATAAGTTCACAGTCTTCCATCCACAGACTGATGGTTAGACAGAAATGGTGAAAAATCGGGCCCCATACAGTTCCATAAACCACAGTCCCCTCCAAGTGTGCATCGAGAATAAAATCAAGACACAACTCCCACACCTAATGGGGAATAGTGACACAATGGGGACCATTTATTTTCAAGGAGGGAGGAATGATCTGGGTAACACTTTGGGTGACCACTCGAGTGGCAGAAAATTCCTCAAATCTTGTATTGTTTTCATTCTTGGAAGTCACATTGTCGGTGATAGTTATTTCCTCGAGCCATTATGTCCTTGAGTGTTTTACTATTTTAATTCTATTATTTCTCTTGAGCCACTCATTCTTAAAATGTCACCGTTAATTCCTCAAGCCACTCAATCTCCTGATGATTTCAAAAATATGTATAAATGCATTGTAACTCAAAAAGGGAAAGTAGACATCTCTTCTTAGAGATAAGCGTATGTTTTGTATCTATAATTTTTTGATTCAACAAAACATCTCTTTTTGGAGATAAGCCTATATTTGTATTTCAGTTGTTATGCAATACGACATCTCTTCTTAGAGAATCCATTGTTATTGTGTTATTTCTGTGCTATTGAAATATTCATCAATCAAAACTTCTGAGGCTTGGATCACATGTTTTATACTACTGAGCTTTCATCTTGTCATGAAAAATTTGCATATCCATCCATGAGACAACTTGTTAAAAATCAATATATTCTTGAAGGATCTCATCATCCTTCTCAATAATCATAATCTTCAAGGGGAATTGTATCATGACCATTTGGAAGTGTTTCTTTCTCACATTATTCTTTTAGTTGGTAGAGGTGGATTCATAGGAGGTTATTGAATCAAACTTTAAATCATCTTGAAAAAGACCAAGATCATCATAGATTGCTCCATTATGATCTAGACTCTCTTGATGATGATGCTCCTTAACACATACCTACTCTCCAACATCTTGGAATAGTTTGTTTAGGAGTTAGTCTTCTCACATTCCCCATACTACTTGAACATTTGTATATAAGTTTGCCACTTGTCTTCTTTTTGAGACACAACCTATTACTTGCCATTGCTAGTAGTCATCTCCAAAGAACTTGTAGGATTTTTGATGGATTCAACTTCACTACATATGCTCTCAAAAATCTACCATAGATCATCATTTTTTGACTAGTCTACCTCAAGAAAAGGAAGAACAAAAGAGACCTTTTCCTCTTATTCTTTGGATTCCAAGAGAACCTCTTTCAAGACTGCTTCTTCAAAATAAGGAGGATCTTTTTCTTCATATTCATAACCTGATATCTCCTTATTAGTAATCAGTCCCTCTTCATCTTCAATCCAATATAATATTTCAATCTCATCCTCCCTCTTAGTGATTTTAACATTAAGCATCTCAAAAATAGGAAGTTTGGCCAAAGGGGATTCCCAAGTAGAAATGCAATTCTCATCATTAGAAAGGCAACCTTGATCAGTTATAGGGGGTCAAGATGGGTTTAATGGATTATTGAAGAGGGGTGGGAGGGAGTTAAATTATTTCAGGTTTCTCTTTCCTAAAAACTTATCCACCTAATCATGATTTGTTACTTTCTTCACAAGCTGCCAACACCTCTTTCAATCTTGGGAAGGTATTCTCAAATATGTTTTCATGGAGATGAGGTGATAATGAAGAGGTGAATGATATGTTTAAGAAACTTGGAGTTTCCTTTAGGTTTTCATCTTTATTGTAACTTGGATAAGTAGGCTTTGAGAGTTCACCTTCAGCTATTGTGATATATTGCCTTAAAATATGATTGGCCAATTCAAGCTCTTTTTCAAGATGAGCTTCAAAAATCAAACCTCCTTTCTCACCATGTTCTCCCAATGTACCAACCTAATCAACCATGATATCCTTCTTCCCTTGACTAATTTCTTGAATGGATTTCCAAGAAGGTAAGCTTTAGGGAATGGATAAAGAACTTGGGTCATTTTGAGGTTATCAAGATGGAGTTGGTTCATGAACTCTCAATCTTTCCTCTAGATGTAAAATTAGGCCACAAAAATCAATCATCTCATAGGTAAGATTTGGCCAATTATCCCCCTCTATAGGTATTAATTCAATTTTGACTCATTCTAAAGCATCTCTTACACTCCTAATACAAACACTAGGAATGACTTGGCCATAACATATCTAGTGTCGGGGTCTAACATGTAGTCTTGGTATCCAATAAGAGTTTTTTTGAAACTAGCAATGGTATGACTTGGAGGATATCTAGATGGACTAGGTGAATCACAAGATGGAGAGGACTGATTATAATAAACATAGGGATCATGACAAATTTGGATAAGGACTTACTCATATTGAGGAGGATTAGGCAAAGTAACACATATCTCCTCAACTTATATTAGGACAAATTCAATGTCAAAATAATCCATGAGAATTTTGAGAAGTGTCTAGAAAAATAAAACAACTTCAATAAGAATACCTAGGTTACTTTACCAGTAGATTCACATGTGGAGTCACCATTAGTGTTTAGTCAAATTTACCTCCAAAAGTTGGTATCTTGAGAAGAACACCAAAACTTCTCAAAGAATGGACCTCATGTCCCACTGAGCATGCCAAAAACTATTGTCACTTGAACCTAAGCATAGTGAGGAGATGACAAGTCATTCTTCATTCAAGTGAAACAATTGAACCACATCAGGTCTATATGTATCACTATTAGGAGGTAGATCTCTAGATTAGTGGCTAGCTCCCCTTTATGCATCAGTAAAGATCATATCTTACTAATAACACTTAAAGGAATGAAAATGGATCAGAATAACATGAAAATAAACCTAGTTTATGGGAGGTGATATACCAAATATTTTCTCTACTCACACCCTTTCACATGCACTTTGAACTAAGGACAAGTTGCACATACACTTCATCCAATGGCAATCTTCCTTCTCACATTGATGATTCAACATGGGGTTTTATAGATAACATAGGGTAAGAGGAATTAGACAATAGCAATTATAATAAACTCTATTTAATATAATACTCACTACAACTACAATCCAATTATGCACTTCTTGTTGGCCTACAAAAGAGAGATCATAAAACACTAAGTACTAATAAGAGCAACATGTGAAGGTAAATGAAACTACACTTGCACAAGACTAAAAACCATCATGTACACTTATTAAAATATTTAATGAGGTAAAACACTTGTCTTTATTGATTCAAGTCAAAAATTTGGTAGGGCTTTTCCATACCAAAGTGGAGAGATGCCCATAATAGCCAAAAGGCTCAATTTATAAAACATACAAGAAGAGAGATAAAAGGGGAATATAAGAGTCATAAAGGCACTTATCAACACTATAAATATTAGTTATTTATGCATGTGATATAGATTTATACAATGTTATGAGCTAAAAGTGTCATTTCCAATTATCCAAAACCTACAAAGTGGTGAAGAAACTCCTTCCCTTGCAAAAAAAATACCCTTCATGATTTGCCTTCAAAAACTACCTTATAAATATAATTGATCATGTCTAGTGATGGATTTTAGTGAGAGGGGTTACTAATAATCCCTCAAATTCATTGTATATGGTCCTAATCACCCCTATCATTTTGGTCATACATAATCATCCAAAATAGTCCCAAAATGAGCTCTCTCCATATACCTTTCACACTTGGCACCTAAAAACTTCCAAATTATTCAATATGATCCATGAAATAAGGGGGATTGAACTTTTAAAGGGTTTCCATATCATTAGTTTCAATAAATTAGTCTTAAAAGGCTTTCCAAATTGAAATTCACCACTTTTTCCTAAGTGTTCACTATTTACCCACTAGACTAGCTAAAATGAAAGAGATGGCAGATATGCTTATGAGATTATAAACATAATAAAATGATCATAAATACTTATAAAAGGTCCTAAAATTTCTCCCAAATCTGATTATGTCTCTTGAAAGTTCTCCATGCATAAAAAACACATAAATAAGGTAAAAAAGAGCCCTATTTTGACCTATTATGTATAGGTCTATACAAAAAATTGGTATATGTCAGGTCCTAGAGAGTCCAATACATGCTCCCAAAGTTTCATGTAATTTTCATCTCATCTTCATTCTTAATTTTCCTTCTTTTCCCAATCAGGTCCTTATATAGGGTATGCAAGGGTTACTAGTAGCTTTCATTCTTAACATTTTTTCATAGCTATGACATATTGGAATTCTATATAAATATCACTTATGGCTTCTTAAGTACCCCATTAAAATTCCTTGAATAGCTTGAACCACTATGTAAAGTTTCAAAGAAGTTCCAAGAATTTCTAGATAGCCATTCGAGTTATTTTAAAGCATTTTATAGGGTCTGAGGACATTCTAGGCCAAAATATGGATTCCTAATATATCTCTTACAAACAAAAGGTTGAAACACTTATATATATATATATATATATATATATATATGTATATATTCCCTAAAACATTCTCCAATTATTGGAATAGATTTTTAAGAGCTTAAGATGAAACCTAACCCTTGTTTGGCATTAAGCCTAGACCTTTCCAATAGGTTTGCCTACAACTTTGAGCCAAAATGATATTTAATGGATTTAATATCCTCTTAAGATGGTTAAACATATCTTTAATATTCCTCTAAGCATGGTTAAATCACTTGGGAGGCTTATCCAAGGTCAAAACTGAAAATGACTATCCTTACCAAGCCATTTGCTTACCATTCCTTACCATAGTGACTGCAACCTTTGTAGTATAGGGTACGCTATTTTCCCTTAAACCTTATATAAAGTTTTATATCTTGATTTAGGTGTTATCTAAATTTAAAAACATTAATTTTATCTCTCCTTGTCTTTTGGTCACCTATTTCACTTTTTTCCACGGAGTTGTTATGTCTATACAAGGGGGAAAGTGCCCCCTATCTGAGAGAACATAAGGGTAAATTACCATATTAATCTCAAAAAACTAACTATTTTATAGGTTTATTTAGGTCATAAGTATTTTATTCACAAAAAATTAGCCTTTGAATCCATCATTTGACCCTCCAAATCCTCAAATTCTTTAAGCAGACTTTTAGGTGTAGGATTGTGAGGGTAGGCAAGGTATAGGCTTGTGAGTACTTTGAGAAAGGAGTAATTTTTTGTTTTGTCTCTTTAAATTATGTCAATGAGGTTATTTTATTCCATATCATATTTCAATAATTTCCCAAAATGATTCTTACTAGAGCATTCACACACCACATATTTGATAGAGTGGCCCCATGCTTTGACCAAGATAGAGACATTTTAACTATGTTTGTAGGTTGTTTGCAAAAAACAAGGTTTAAAAAGTGTTTTAAAATATTTTTAGGGTATTTTTAGATCACCCTTCACTTTTTATAGGTTAAACTCCACCAACATAGTCTTATTTTGTACAAGGAAAACCTATTTCCAACTCACTGCCTGTCTCAGTCTGTATAAGCCTGTAGGTGTACTTGGGGTTATTTGAAACTTGTTTGAAGATGATTTGATTATTATTGAAGGTTTTTAAATTAAAAAAACCCATCTATGTATCTCTTATTCACCTTTAAACCTCAATATAAGGTCAACCTTAACCTTCTAACTCACTACATATATACCCTACATGACAATGTTTCATGAATTTTAGGTCTACCTATATATTCTCTTGGCTTTATATGCATTTGGTCATGTTGTGATTAGACTTGTCTTAAACCTCTAAGGGTTACTTAGAATTTATTGTACTTGTATCCACCTTGAAAGAGTTGTTATATCTTCAAAAATCATGCCAAATTTACTGTCTACTGATTGTAATGGGATACTCTGTGTATAGGTGCTTGTAGGTGTGTATTGAAGTGATAATGAGGTTTGAGATCAAGGAACACCATCCTCCTTTAGAATCCCAAATCATATTCAATATCCACTATCCTCTTCACGTTTTCAAACACCTAGAAATAACCATATAGGTCACTACCTATCTCAGTCATGTAATTGGTTGTAGGTGGTTGTTCTTAATCCCTTATATGGACTGGAAGTGGAATGTGAAGGACATGACACCACTTAAAACCTTTCTTTGATGATCCTTCAAATCATAAGTGTTTCTTTAAATCATTTGAATCCTCTAATTATGAAATAGTGTCTATTTTTAAACCTTGATGAAGAAATCTCCCTTTTAGGTCTCAAACCTATAGGTGGTACTAAAATAATTTAGTGTATCTGAGCATGACTTGGGAGTCTTAAAAATCATGTTCCTTGGACTTCCAAATTCCCTTCTCTTGTAAAGAGATACCCTCATAGTATGGCTACTATATGGGGTTATTTTGTTCTATCATGAAGCCTTCTTGAAACTTATCCAATTTTGTCAAAAAACATAGAGTTATTTGTTTTATATTTTAAGGGGCAAGGGCATAAAACTTAGTCATGAACTTCACTTCTTTGCTTAGAAAATTGTTGTCAAGGGATGAGATGTTATACTCCATCCACCCGACCAGGGCAAAGAAAGAGTTTTTTATATGTCTCAATATCACTAAATGACCTTCATACACTCTACTTAGAACAATTGAAGGTATGTATTGACTGTGGCATGTAGGGAAAACATGAAAAAGTAAGAAATATGCAACTCAAGGCCTTCAAAACACCTTAACTACAATTGTCAACCCTTTAATGCATAACATACATCAGGGGTATCTTTATAAAAATTCAAAAACACTTTATTCAACATGAATAAATCACTTTCAAGGCAATTGAGATGGTTGTAAGTGTGAAAGGGATAATCTTGTAAGCATACACAAGCCTAAAAGAGGTTTTCCTAAGCACTTGAGATTTTCAAAACCAATAGATCCATGTAAATGTCTTTGATATCATGTAAAAACACTTTCAACTAAAAAAATCCATCAAACCAAAGTAAGAAAATATGAGACAAGTGCATATAGTGACTCCCTCATGGTTGTAAGTGCATAAAAAGCTTCCTACAGTGTTAGAAATTTTACATAAAGGATAATCCACCAATATGAGAACTCTTGTTATGAAATTGAATTTAACTTAGAGACCTTTCACCCACCTAGACCATTCTTCCCAAATCCACCTGTACATTCCACACCAAGCACTTAAAAATGGCCTTTCTTGGCTTGCAAAGAGAAAATGGAAGAAAAGAAGTTGCAGATGGACTTTTGACATCCTCCTTGAAAACAAAGCATGTAAAAGAGTGAGGGAAGGTTAATAGACACTCCGTGCATGTTTTTAGCTGAAGGTGAGTTCCATAAGTCTATACAAGTGCTATAAATGGCCTATTTTTAAGGAGAAACTATTATTTCCTACACATAAATACTTCTTGGCTCAAATATAAATACTCCTAACATGATCCTAACCTATTCCACATTGAAATCATTTTGGTGACAAATTTTCTAACTCCACCATTAGTATAAGTCATTTAAAGGCTAAAAATATGGCCAAATGACCCCTTTTGCACATGAAATCTAGAAAGTGACCAATTTATGACTTGAAGACACCTTGAAACATGTCAAAGACCATATTAGGACATATCCAACATAATTTTGCACTTTGAATAAGTTTGACAAGGTTTGACCAAGGTTGACTTTAGTTGACTAGCCTAATAGGAGGGTGGGCTTAGATAAGGAATATAGGAGGGATAAGTAAGATGTTTACACCATTATGAGACCCCTATAGGACATGTATAAACTTATAAAAAAATTAAAAATTTAAGGGTTGACCTAATTTTACAACCCAATCAACTACATCTAAACCTAGCTCCACAAAATTCAAATAGTGTTATCCATAATATAACTCTCAAATATACACATCCTTCTAAAACAAAGAAAACAATAATAAAAAATAATCATTAATCACATTTTTTATAAACTATATAGATATCAAATAAACTAAGCACAAATGATAAAGATCCAAGTGTTGGAAACTAGCATCCACACATCATGGTTTCATTGGATGTTAACATAGACACTAGACACATACACTGAAAGGTAACATCTAGAAGTGTATGGTTGAATCATCATACTAAATCAATCATCCAAGACACCGATGTAAGCATCCAAAGGCCTAAAAAAATTCCAAAACCCAATCTCAAAATGCAAATTTTAAAAAAATTAAAATTATTAATAAATTTCCAAATAAATTACTTACTAGCTTGTAAAATTCATGGTTAGATAGGGCACTCTAGAGCATATCAAACCACAAAGTATGAGGAACTCTCCCACATGTCATTGCTTCTCTCTAATATCAGAACTCAAAATTCACAAATTTTCAAAATAAAAATGATTTCAAAATTTTATTCCAACCCACCTAATATACCAGCTTTGCATAACTTTAAATGATCATATCTTAATCCCTAATTATCTAAATTTGAAACCATAAATTACATTAAAATATATAAAATTACCCCTTCCATATTGTACCAAATTTTAAAAAAAATAATCATTTTCAAAAATCACTACAAAATTTATACACCTATATCATGTGATATTCCATATACTACTAAAAATAATGTTACAAATTCTTGGCTATATCACTACCAAAATATTATCAAGTCAAATTTTATCAAACAAATAATCCATGATTCCTTTTATGAGGATATCTTGAGTAGACACTATACTATCTCCCCCCAAAAGTGGGGCATTTTAGCAAGGGTAAGTCCACATACATGTTGTACATAATCAAAACATATTTGGAATAGTTATCAAATACAACAAGGGAATGATTTAGAAGCATGATTATCTATATTAATATAGTATTCCATACTTATATCATCTTTAAAATTCATTTGGGTAAGCTCATATGGACATAGATTCTACATATTTATAGTTCCCAAATTATAGTGGGGGCATGCTTGGAAAGCATGTTCTCCACAACTATTTGGTATCTAGCATCTCTAGTTTATATTGGGGCATGTTTTTAAAAACATGTCCTCCATATTAGTACTTATTCAAATTTTATATTCCATTATACGTAGGCATGCTTTTGAATCATGTTCACCACACTCACATAAATTTACAAATTGGGTAAACATACATGGTATATGATCTAAATTTATAGTTATGGTAAAATCATATACATTGGTACCATTTATTATACACAATTTCAACATGAGACATATCCAAGGTGTATATGATATGCATCATGTACTTAATATTGTAAAAATCCAAATCAACTTCAAAATTCCAAAACTTCTATGTAATGATACCCCAATGTAATAATACCTTAATTAAACTTTTATGGATTGTATTAAGCCTTACCTATCTGTAATAATTGGTTATTATTTTTATGTGATTAGAAGGATTAAATCATCTAGTCTCATCAAGTTTTTTTATGACCTTGATTACATTACTCACCATATACTAATATATAAATATACATATCTTTTATACTCAAGTTGTTTTCATCGAGAAATGATCCCCTCGATGGTTGAAACATGCTCTTTTTATTCTAGGTTAGGGGAATGATCACATCCCAACTCTCCTTACTCCAAGTATAACACCACCATGGTGTAACACACTTTTACCACTTTTAAAGTCACTAATATTCTTTAATAAAATATGATTGAAGTTGTATGATCCCTTGTCTACCTCTCCATTTTTTAGCACTCTAGACCGAGTTAATATGTGATACATACACAGGTGTACTCTATCCATGCTCTTTGTTTATGTTACTATTTAATATTTATTACAAAAATATTATATATGTTGATATATATTTTCTGTCATATTCTAAGTTTTAGGTAATGTTTAGGGAAAAAATATTGATCATACAACTTTAGTAAAGACAAGGCATGTTGTCTAGACCATGATATGCATTTTTTTTTCCTTTATACTAGCAATTCCCATTTTTTATTACATTAATAGATTAAAGGGGGGAAATGTAGACACATAATTTGGTACAAGTACACATATTACTAGTATTAATATATATATATTATATATATATATATAGATATATATATATATATATATATATATATATATATATACCTCTTTACTAATAAGAAGACATCTAGTGATGTTTTATCTCAGGGACCTCTTTAGTTCTATTTTTTTCATTTGATTTTCATGTCCCTTAGGCTTGTGTGTTATGTTTTTAATCCTCATCTCGTGTACACTAGATAACCTCACCTCTTGTGATTATTTTTTGATTTTTTTAGGCTCTAGACAATTGTGTCTAACCTAGACACTAGCATTGACATTAGTGTCCAGCCTTGACATAATTTTCTAGTCTTATCTTTTCGCCACATCTTTCATGTTATGACCATTTGTTATCCCTCTTTTCCCATCCTATGGTTGGTCTTTTTCACTTCAATAGGTTATAATTCAAATTCAAAATATTTATATATATACAAAGGGTATTATCTAATTAATACACCTTTCAATTTTATAAGGCAACTCTATAATATGAAATTATTGTCTATTTCAAGTTATCAAATTGCACTATAGTACTATTTTAAATCTCTGAATCATTTAGAAGGTCAAATATACTATTACATTTCTTTTACCAAGATTTGATAAGAGAAAGAGCATATATTCATACTATTACAATTCCATACACATTCATAAGAGGGAGAACTACATACGAGTTGGAGGCCCTCTTAGGAGTATTGGCTATATAGTCAATAATTAGTAGCAATATGGTTTCTAGGGGTAGCTCAACTCACGTTACTAGATGATTTTTACTAGGTTACAAGAGGTACAATACAAAAGAGATAGGGTTACTTATTATTTTTATCTATAACATAGGTGAAAATAATTTGAGACATGAAATGATTACATAGGGGGAAGTATAGATCTAGTCTAAATTTGAGGTCATTATTATGTATATATTTCATTGGATACTAGAATTGGGTACATACATAAGCATCGATGTTATTGTCCCCGATCAACATAATTTTCTTAAGGTCAAAAATAGTCAAAACATATAATTAATATAACCTATATCTCTAGCACTTATGAAAACTCCTGATCACTATCATGATCTAAAGTATAACATTAGATAAGATATGTTTGCTTTATCCCTTAGTTACTTTGTACTCATTAAATTTATTACAAATGCTAGATTAGACAAAACATGTATTATTTATAGTATTTTAGTTTATATCTAAATATTGTCATTCCTTTCAAATATCTTTATTTATTATGGTGTTATCTTGTAAAATAATAGCATGCAACTTTAAGCCTTAGTGCCCTGCCTTTGTCAAAATAGACTAGCATATTTCCATAGATCAAGTAATGGAAAATTGAATCATACCATAGGCAAAATCTAAGCTTAGATTAATTAACTTCCATAATAGAAATTTTGGGATCAAATTTTGAAATTAACTTAGATAAACCCTGACCACATACTAATTTTACAGGTTTTACTTCAATGTCATATTACTAAAGCTTATTAATCCAATGTCCTCTTATTTCACCCAATTCATTTTTTTCCTAACATTTACTTGAGTGTAGGGTCTAGAACTATGGCATGTAATTTTTTCTTCAATATATAATAATGTAAATTCTTGACTACTTATCACCAATGTGTATGCCTATTTACCTAGCATAGGGTACTTCAGTTTAGCTTATTTCAAATATGTGCTCGTAAAGGCTATGGTTTGTTCTCCATCTTCAAATCTTTGTGTTAACATGGCTGAAATTGTATGATCAGAGGGAAAATAATAAAGAAATAAATCCTTAACTTAATCTAGGCTAATCAACATAGGATCTTTCATAAATTCATTCTTGATCTCTCAAAATGCCTTCTTCGTGGAGGTATCCCATTCTAACTTAACTCCTTGTTTTAATATGGCATTGAATGGTTTAGTGATATTGATGAAACCATAAATAAATTTTCTTATAAAATTTATGTACCAATAGGTATATACATACATAGAAAGATCTAGAGTGAGTAATGATAAGTAAAGCATATAAACAAACATAAATCAATTGACACAATACACAAAGATTTAAAGTGGGAAAACCTCTAGGAGGTAAAAAACCCATGAGTGATATTAAATTATTGAGAAACAAATTAAAAGCCAATACACAGAATCTTATTGATTTCTATTATTTTCAAAATTTATTCAAAACTAGTATTTTCCACATGCAAATACAAAACTATTAATCACAAAATATTATGTGAAAAATAATCACCATGTTCAAGATATGAATTTATAATATGGGTAAACCCTATTTATAATACTCATGAGGGGAGGTGGATGTTGTAACCAATAGTCCCATAATTTCCCCAATGAACATTTAATTACATTATTAATTATTTAAAAATATAATTTAATTATTTATTTTCATAAGGTTTTAACCTCAGGTAAATAAATAATAAATTATTACTATTTATTTAACTCTCAAGTTAAGATAAGGGTTAATAAGACACCACTTAGTCATTAAATTATCTAACACTTTTGTACAAACTTAATGCTACCAAAAAATAATTTCAGCTCTTTCCTACTATTTGGTAGGTAAATTTTAATAATAACATTAGCTTGTTTTAGGTCAATTGACATAAATTATTTGGTAATAATATGGTAAAGAAGCTTACCTTACATTACATAAAAGACACTTTTTTGGTGGTTAAGATATATTCCAAACCTTCTACATCATTCAAAGACCTTTTCTATATGACTAAAGTGATTTGATCTATGTTTATAAAATATAGTTAGGTCATCCATGTATACTAATATGAATTTACCAATTAATCCTCTAAAATTAGTTTCCATATCTCGTTAAAACATGTCACTATCGATGCACCTATATGTATCAATAGGTTCATATAGTGTTTAAGTAACACTTCTCATTTCTGGATTCATAAAATCTATTGCATGAGTTGTTTGTTGTGATAATCTTATTATTATTGGTGGAATAACGTATAATAGGTTAAATATTTAAAAAAATTATATCTATTAGTGGTTGGGAGTCACCATGGCTTAATAGTTAATCTTTAATTTTGAAGATGATCTATGCTATTTAAAATGAATTATGCTCAAAACCTAAGTCTAAAGCTAAACTAAGAAGAATATTCATGATGAAAATGATCTAAGGTGAGTTGATATAAAAGGAGAAAAAATAAGGGTAGGGAAGAAAATAGAAGTGTTGTTGATCTTTGCTTCAAACATTATGACAAAGTTCCAATTTCATCTGAACATGCATTTAACCAATGTGTGACATGAAGTAGCATAACCTCAAATCCTATCACACATCAAGCATATATCTAAGAAAATTATGAAATGATGAAAATAAAAATAATATTTACTTAAATAATCTTACTCCTAAAAGAAAATAGCATTATCCCATATGCAAGAAGAGCAAAGAAAGCAAAGTAAACTTAAGAAATTTCAACTAATCTAGAATTAGCTCAAATTAGAAACTCTACATTAGAAGATGCACATTCAAAATTCATAATAACCATTCAAATTTGAATATTATATTAGACAAATGAGAGAGAAAGCATGATAGCAATTCACACAAGCAAATGTGGACAAGTAGAACTCCTTGCTTATATTAATTTGCTCAAAAGTTACAAATAGTTTTTTATCTCTAAAAATTGACTCCCTTTTACAATTGGAAATACCTATTTATATAGATAATTAATGAGGTATTATAGTCAATAATGATTAATTATATTTGTACTTGTGTCTAGGATAGCTATCCTTTTAGTTACATTTTAGAACAAATGACTTTTTCTAATAAATTGACCTATAGGCAATTTACTTTACAAGTCGTACATGCTTTTGTAAAAAGAATGTTCCATTTCAAAAATATAAAATGCTAATTACAAAATAATATTCCAAATTCAACTAAATTTATGACCCTAGTGATACTACAACCTTTTACCTTCCTTGCAGGATCTTCATTCTATAATGTTGCTCATTGATCAACTAGAGGTCAACAATGGGTCTCATGAATAACTCTTTTTCTTGATCTCCCAGGTTACTAAGATCTTTCTTAGCTCTCTCCAAAGCTTGTTTGATGATCCCAACATCTCTAATATTCTACTTAGATGTCACCATTACATCATTAATCTTCTTATTATCAGACCCTATCTTCCCTTGACCTTGGTTTCTTACTTTCTACATGAATTGAGAAGTTTTATGCTTGAACTCCTGATCAATGATAAGGCTCAAAGGACCAAGTGAGGTGGGCTAATTGATTAAGTTGTCTAAAATGTATAGAATTTTATCTTCCTACTATTTTAAGGTCCTTAGAAATGTCCTCTATCTACTTGGACCAACTTCTTAGGGTTTTGATTTGTCTACCAATACAACCATATCCATATTTAAATGGGCTAGGTTGATTGTCTTAAATTCAAGGACTAGATTCTTGATCAAGGCTTTGATCAAGTCTTTCACTTGATAGCTTGAAGCCTACCATTGGCCAGATTGACTTGTAGCCATGTAATTTTTCTTAATTATTGCCTCTTATTTAGTTTTTTTAGCTAGAAATGAACATGTAAATCATGGTGTCCTCATATAGCCTGAATATGTCTTCTTGGATTAACAAGATGGCAGTATCTTCTAAACTTGTTACTATTGGAAGATGACCTTGAAAATTGTATTAGAGCCTTATTTTAGACATGTTCCCCTCTTATTATGGGCTCCTTATTCTCAATGGTCCAAAATGAGCTCAACCAATTGTTATCCTTGGTATTAGAGATGTTGCATCAAATTGTGTCTTTCAAAACCTTCCCTTCTATATATGAAGTTAAATAAAGCTAAAAAGCATCCCTTGAAACAATTTTTTTGGATATAATAGTTGTGGGATTCTATAAATTGATTGTTAGTGGTCTTTAGTTTAATTTTGGATCGAATTATCCTTTCACAAGTGATAATTCAACTTCCTTGGTTTGATTACAATGAGTACAGGGCCGAGTCAATTTTTTTTACTTATGAGAGATTTACTAAAGGTTTTTAAAGTTATTTAATGGAGATATCTATTTTAAATTATGTAATATTTGGTACATACATCCCAATTGGATTATGTACTTATACCCTTGTATTTTTTAGGTTTGTAAATTCTTCAACTTGGCATATTATACTTACATGGATTGACTTGGCATCCCTGTGGAATTATCATGGAATTTGATTGTTAATATTTAAAAAGTGATTGTTGCCTTTTAAAAATTCTACCTTGATCTTGTATCATTGGATCATTCTCACATAGATCAATGTAGACCATCGATCTCAATCTAAGAACTTAAACGCTATTAGCTACTAGCTACCTTCCTCATGGTTATGATATTTATCACTTCCAAATTCAATCTAAGCTTTGTTGAAATGTCAACATTGATCCCATACAATTGATTTCATTTGCATGAATCAATCACACTCCATCAATATTGATCTACTTAATTATGCCTCTTGATTTGTACACTATTTATTGGAATGTGTATGCTTAGATACATACCGTCAATCTTTGAAAGATGTTTGATTTATAATTTATGGATTATATATATGCCATGTGTAATCTCCACATTTATCCCTAGGGTTTTTTAATTTTCAATGTTTTCTATGCATCATCCTATCATCTTCACTCGAGTAAACATGCTCCATTGGATCTTGATTTGTAATGTTGAATGCCATTATCTATTGAGTGTTTTTTGGCTGAGATTGTGACCATTGTCACTTTTTCACTTTTCTTGGGGCTCTATTTAATTTTTGACTCGATACACACCATTAAATCAATCCTACCCAAGAAAATGTGTACCATTGATCTTTGGAAGATGTTTTAACTTTAGCTTAAGGTTGGGGCTTTGTGTTTAATCTCACACTATTGGATCTTGATTGCCTGAGCAAATGTAAACTATTGATCCTACAAATGAATTTGATATTTAAGTCAGACTTAGGAAAATAAAGAATTTAGCATAAAGTTTTTAGACTATGGTTTTATTTTATGTTAATAAACATGGGTAAGACCTTAGTATTAAATTTTTAAGTTAAATTTTAATCATGATAAAAGGGACCCCACACATAATAAAAGACATGGAATAAAGTCTTAGGACAAGGTTTATATCATTAGAAAAGGGGGTCTACAATTAAAAGGGACCAAGGGGGCTCAAGAAAATACAGAGGCCAAACATAAAAAACTTAGACTAAGGGTTGGTCATGTTAATAAACATGACTAAACCTTAGTATAAAAATTAAACTAAGTCTGGGGCATGATAAATCATTCCCATGTAAACTGTTCCTACCAATTTTAAATTTGATTCAAATGGACTTGACTACGAGTACTTTGAATGAGTGTTCCAAGATGATTTTAGTTTGATTTTCAATATACCAAAGGCTAATAAAATTCCAAATTGATATAAAAATAATGAAACCCAAGCATGTCCCATTCCAAATGGACTTTATTAGAGCTACAACCTGAAACATAAAGATCTAATGTTAGAAACTTTAGGCAAGATGAATAAATATGCCCACCAAATTAGGTGTGAATGATTTTCAAATAAATACAATGTGCAAACATGCTAGATGTACTTTGATCAAGTGAATTTTTAATTTTAAAGTACAAATTTGAACAATTTAAGACAAGGGTCCCCATTTTCTCAAAAATGGGGGTATGTTGACCTCAATAAATGGTGAGTTATGGGGGAAATATAGAAATAAGTTAGAATTTAGACTCTGGTTTAGACTAATAACTAGGCTACTTTTTCCACCTGATGAAGCACCATTATTAAGATTAGTTCATAGTTAGAACAAGTCTTGTACATGCATAATTTGGATAAAAAATCAAGACATAGAAATTGTATGTGTGTGCTTTGATTCCACTTACTAATTTCTATAAGATTTAGAGAATAACTCTAGATTCATGACTTTAACCATTAACATTGACTTACAACCTATTTGGATGTTCATTAATAATCATACTTTAGCTCAAATACGGCTTGGGAATTACTTGACTACCAATTAGACATCCATAAAACTAACAAAGATACCTTTGGATCCACTTTAAGGACTTACTCCACTACCAACTAGGCATCCATAGCCCTAGTGGAGATTACTTGAATCACCTCTACTCAAAAAGCATTTTAATTTTTTCAATCAGCTTTTATTTTTTGCATTTCTAGATATTTTAACTTTTTATCAAAGGTTAGGAACCACATTGGCTAGGTTTTAATATTTAATCACATGTTTTATCTTCATACAATCATCCTTACCTGTAAACTTTATCGTAGGCAATTAATATTTTTTAAGTACATGCATGACTGTATCCTAATAATCCAATCTTTCACCCTATACATGAAATGCTTCTTAGAACCAAACTTAGGTTAGAATAAGATTTATAATCTCAAGGAACAATTAACCTATTTATTATTATTTACCAATTTATCTAAACTATAACATTAAGATCATATTTCAATAATCCATAATCAACTAATGATGAGAAAACATACCTACATTTCTAAACTGTGAGGTTTCTTTGAGAAATCATATGAATCTTGAGCTGAGGGTTATCTAGAATAGACATATTAAAAGAAAGGAAAAAATTAGAGAAAATAAACACACCAAGTAAAAAGCACACTAATAGAAATCAAAGGAAATAAGTAAATAAATATATACAAACACTATGTAAGAGCAAGGGACATGAAGTAAATAAACATGAAAGAAACTAAACTAAGCCCTATCAACACTAACTCTAACTAGTATTTCAGTCATTCCATGAAGACTCTAGGTGGGAAAATAGAGAAATAGTTATTGAGGTATTTTCCATTAGTTTTGAATATAAAATTTTCTCCTTGTAAGTCTTTCAATTTGAAGGTGTTGTCTCCTAGGGTGTCATCAATTTGATATGGACCAATCCATAGAGGTGTGAACTTCCCATGTTTTCCCTTTGGTTCTAAGGCTTTATCCTAGATAAGAACTAAATTTACTTGTTTAAACACATTTATATTTGAACATTTGTCAAACCACCTCTTGATTTTGGTTTGGTATTTGCTAAAATTGGAAAAAACTTCCTCTTTTGCATCTTCCATTTATATGATGTCCAACAACCTTGAACTTGAAAATTCTTGGTCCTCTTCCCATTACTCTTACATGAACCTATGTATTTCTAACTTGAGTGTGATGGGAAATATAGGTTCTTGACCATATACCAACAATAATGGTGATTCCTTAAGAGTTTGCTTAACTCTTATTCTATCTACCCAAAGGGCATACTTAAGTAACTTGTGCCATGTACTTGGTTTATTAGTTGTAGGCTTCTTTATAGATTTCATCAAGTTATTTTTTATTGATTAAAACACTCCATTACCTTGAGTATAATGGTTTGATGAGAACTTGAGGAAAATATTGTTGTCACATGCCCACTTAGTCATCTCAATGGCTATAAAGCCATATCTATTATCACAAACTAGAGATACATGTGTCCTAGACCTTGTGCATATTTTTTCTTATAAAAAATTGATCACTTCTTTAGTCCTTCACTATTTAGTTTCCATGTTTCTTTATACCTTGTGTTCTAAACACATGACACTTAGTTTAGGATTAGTATTATCAATTAACTAAATTAAACCTTGGCATCTTACCAACTTTGCAATCTTCATCTCTAGATCATATTCTTGGAGAATAGACATCCACTTACCTCTCCTTTATTTTAGTTCACATTGACTAAGCATGAGCTTAATGGTAGGTTTTGGTAGTATTATATATACCTTATTTATAAGGATATAATTCCTAAATTTATTCACTACCTTTACTAGAGCATATGCTTGTAAAATCATTCAATTTACCATTTTTTAAATTAGTATTCATGAAAGAAATATGATGATCACATCCATCTATCTTCTGAGTTAGGATAGCTACAATTGTATGTTTAGAAGCAAAAGATTAAGGATAGAAGTCTTTAGAAAAGTTTGGACTTATCATCATAGGGGCTTGTCCAATTACTTTTTTGACTTCCTTGAATGCCTTCTTAGTCTCTTCATTCTAAGTGATCTTAGCATCTTTATTCAACATGTCATTCAAAGGTCTCACTATTTCTACAAATTAGAAATAAACTTCCTCACCAAGTTGATTTTACCAAATAACAACTTTAGTTCCCTCATATTATTATGGGGTTTTATCTTTGATATTTCATTTACTATATCTAGGTCTATTGAGATCCCTCTTTAATTATAACATGTCTCAATAATTTTCCCTCAGTTACACAAAAAATGCTCTTCTTTGGTTTGAGATAAATTCCATACCTTATACACCTTTCAAATACTTATTACAAGTGCATGATGTGATCTTATATGTTCTTTTAAAAGAAAATCAAGTAATCTATGTAAATAATAATGCACTTACCTATGAGGCCTTGAAATTCATGATCCATTACTCTTTGAAAGGTTATACCTACATTAATCAATCTGAAGGGAATTATATTGTAGGCAAAAGTGCCCCACTTAATAGTAAAAGAGGTCTTCATTGTATCTTCCTTGTTCACTAGCACCTAATTATACCCTAAAAATCCATTAATAAAAGACATCATGGTAGAACCAAAAAAAATTGGATTACTTCATCAAGAGAAGGTAGGGGTAATTTCCCTTTTTGGATACTCTATTAATATTTCTAAATCAATGCACAATGTGATTTTGCCATTTTTCTTCCTAATCGGTACTAGGTTAGCTACCCAAGTGGAGTGTCTAATGGGAAACACTAAATTATCATTTAGTAAATTATTGACCTCTTTGTATATCATGGGTTTTAGGATAGGGTTGATTGGGCATTTTTTTTAACTAAATGACTTGTAATATTACTTTAGAGGTATGGCAAGGGTTATGACCCTATGGTTAAAGATCTTTAAGTCATCATAGGACCATGCTATTACATCATTATACTTGGTTAGAAAATATTTGGATCTATCAATCTCAACATTTGTGCAAGTTTTACAAATGTTCACCACCTAAGGTCAACTTTGGGAGCCTTGGTTTATTGCATTATAGTCCTTCCCATATACTTTGGGAATCTTGACAGTCTTGGCTAGTTTGTCTAAGTCAAACAATCTCTATAAGGATATCATCAATTTGGGGATATTATTGTCACTCAAATAAATGACCTTGTCATTAGGCTTGACTTCAAGTTTGTCATCATCAAGGGTATTTTCACTAGATTCATCAATGATGTGAGCCTCAAATACTCCTAAGATAGTCACGAATTCTATTATCCATTGACCATCACTGAATACTTACAAATGGTTGACATTATCTAGCACTGAGGGACATGAAACTAATTCAATGGTAAGGATTTTTAACTTGGAACTTTGATTAGGCATAAGGTTAGATATAGTTGAATCATGTTCATCAACAACCTTGTTTTCTTCCCTAATGATTAACACAATTTTGAAAGCATCAATACATTCAATTAAGTCCCATACTCTAAATTTATATTTCTTAAGATAAGATAACTTGCATTGATATTTAATATTGACTTGATTAACTATTATTTTAGAAACACCAAAAACTAATAGTTCCTTCACCTTATGTTTGATTACAAATTGTAATCCAAATGTAAGGGTTTCATACTCTATAAGATTGTTAGTTAATGGGAATTAGAGTTGTAAAAGGCATTGTATTCTTTCCCAATGGGATTTATTAATACCACTCCTACTCCAAAACCTAATTTTCATCTAGCACCATCAAAATATAGATTCCATAATCTAGGCATAGTATGAGAAATTTTAGAGTTACATACGTTTGTAGTGTCAAGAGTGTAAAAACCTAGATCTGAGTTAACTATGTTGACTCTTTCATTGGTTGAATTATAGTTGGTGATCATATGCTTCATTTTAGGTTCCCTCTCTATCTTGATTTGATTTGAACTCCTTTCCAAAGTAGCCACATGTGTAAATAGTTAGTTGATATATAACCATTCAATGATCTGTTATAGTCCCTACTTAGTAGCATCCCATAAGCATTAGGGATGTCGACCACTTGGATGTTAATTAATTTTTGGATCCTTGATTTAGAATAAATCTACATGTGAACATTTAATAATTCACCAATCACATTAACTCTCTATTTATATAATTGAGTTATAACTCTATCAGATTTAATGGGAGACAAACTTAATTATTCACAAATACCCTTAGGCATGATGTTTGTAGATGCACCTAAATATAGCAAGAAATTATGCAAATTCTTACCAAAGATCTTGACTATGAATAGGAAAGGTGGAATATCTACCTTATTTTTCTATATTACAACATTAGCAAGTGCAACCTTTTGAGACTTACTAGGCTATTTAGACAAAGATTCCAATAAAAGATCCATTTGTTCTAGAATCTGAGTCAACTCATGCAAGGTAATTTTATATTTGATATTTTTTATATCCTCTACAATATTATATATAATCCTATTGAAATAATTATATGTATCAACATTAAGTTTATAGGTACTTACCTTAGGAGGCTATGGATTATTATTTAATGTAGGAGGAGTGTCAAAATTATTTGGTGGAATTGAGGTAGTGAAAGGTTATCTCTATTCCCTATTCCTTAGAGGATAGGCCTTTTTTAGATATTACTAAAAAGCATGAATCTCTTCAAGGATATCTTTAGGATCATTCTCTTCTTGAAATGGGAACTCAAATGTCTCCACCATGAGAGTTGAATCAGTGGATTTAGATGACCTTGAAGAACCTAAAGTACCTACACCATTGTCTTTATTAGGTAAAACTTCAAAATTATTCAATTCTTCTTGAAAAGCTTCAAAAGTTTTATGAAATTCTTAACAATCTAATTCACCATGTTTTTAAGTGCAACGAAATCTATAATAATTAGGAAAATCTAAATTACTAAGATTTATATCAGGTACATTATTATTAGAGGATGACTCATTATTATGGTTGTTATTTTGGAATCTATTTGAAGGCCTATTAAACCTTTAGAAAGAGAAGTTCCTATTAGAACTTTCTCTAGTATTACCAACTTGATTTTTTAGTTAAATGAAATAAGTGCTTAGCTTTTAAACCATCTTCAAGATAGAATCATTCTTAGTCTTGGGTACCTCAAAATTATGAACTTGAGTATTGCTACTAGATGTAAGCATCAAAAATATCTAGTCTTGTGGATGAGATCCATTGGTATATTTGCTCAAGAATCCTAGGTTTTGATTTGGATGTACATGACTCAAAGGCAATTGGTTCAAGACTAGAAGTTGATTTAAGGCAAACATATTTTGATTGGAATTGGGAATGACATTTAGCATAGGAAAATTTTATAATAATGTTGGGAATACTATATGCCATTTGGCCTTGGTGTTTCATATGATCATTAATGATCATAGCTTCAGCATAAGCTAGGGATAGGGTATTAATGACCTGAGTAGATCTTTTGAGAAACATAAAAGTCATGGGATCCAAGGAATCCTTGTAGATCTCTAAGACTAAATCCTCATCATGTCTATAAATATCTATGGTTTTATTTATTTTTTTTGAAATATAACATTAAATGTTATTATGGATCATTCAAGTATCTTTTGACTATGGTAAACTATTGGTACATGACACATGGACTAATGATTTTGCCAAACTAATCAATGAATTGATTATTTAAATCATCCCAACTAACTATGTAGTTTATAGGAATTTTAAGGATCCATTCATATGCAACATCTTTGAAAGTAAATGGGAGCAATATTCATGCCATATCTTCATAAACAATATTCAAAAATCTTAAAGCAGCTTTGAAGGATTTAATGTGTTATTCAATAATTACAACACCATTAAGACTAAAAGTAGGTAAATAATTTTTAGGATTATGAGGAAGGTCATGTACCACACCTAGACATTTATTTAAGAACCACCTATCCAAACCATATCTTGATAGGCATTAAACACATGAGCACCTTGAATTGGTGAAGTTGGTTGAGACGTTGAAAGTTTGTGCTTACGTTTGTCTCACCTAGTTCTCCTATGCACTTCTAATGAAAGAAGAGGAACCCTTCTATCTAAATGTGATATGGAACTTATCCTTGGTAATTCCATATTGAAAAATTTGAACCCTATTTAAAATATAATGTGTAAGTATTATCTTTATAAAGAATGATGATCAAACTTGCACATCAAGAAATGTTTTCACAAATACATATAAATAATGAAAAATGACATCAATATTCAGCTAAATTAGATCAAATATGTGTTCAAGAACATAAATATTAATGATATTTACACGTTTAAACCTCAAATAAACTCAAATTTATAGATATCCAATCAATCTTTGAGTAAAACAACTATTACTAACCTAAAATGCCTTGGATTTGTAGATCTTAAGCTATCTTTAACATAATTAAACATCAAACTTCAAAGAACATCTATCTCTGTGTAAATAATCAGAAAAATTGGTCTAAAACTATTAATATTGATGATAAGTGTATAATCAATGCATGTAATATAGGTCAAAATTACTTTAAATAGACTGAAATTGAAAGAGAAAGGTTTAGGAGTATACCCATGTGTCGATGTAACACCCTTTCCTATTGGCAAGTTTTTTTTCAAAATATGTACCATTGTAAGTCTATGAAACTAAGATTAGGATAAATATAGATAAACCTTTAAAGTGTGTATATGCAAGGAGATAGAGAGAGGTGAGTTGTAAGACTCTATTATTGGTTAAAAATAAAAGATAAGTATATTAATACCTAAATAATCAATTAGATTAGCTCTTTTCAAATCAAATAATTATGAAAGATATTTAATCATGAACAAATAGGCCATTATCAATGTTATAGAAAATTGTATGGAGCAGGCTGGTCTCAATACAATTTCAATAAGTTTTTAATTTCTAGTGATTCATAGGTCCCCTTTTATTACACAAAAATTGATGTGTTGGTCACAAAAAATGGTGACTATGTAGGGAAAACACTAACTAGTATTCAGAACCCAGAATGTGGACCTCCATTATTGAACAAGTAGATAGTGTTTAACCTTGATTTGGCTAAGAGACTATCATTCTTGGGTAAAAAGGATTAAGTATATAAAATGATAGGGAATAAGTGTGAATATTGGATAGATAGTATGCCAATTAATGTGTTAAACTCAAATGTACCATATGATGAATTTATAAAATTGAGATAGTCTATTAATGGAAAGTAAAGTTGTGCTAGATATATAAATGACATAAAAAATACATATTTATTTCTAATGCTAAATTTTTTTTGGATCTAATACATATAAGAAGGAGAAAGGAAGATAATTCTAGATCAATCATTAGATTCTAGATTTGGTGTCTCAAGTTATATGGACACTTACATCAACCTGGGATAGTTACATTGATGCTAGCATCTAAGTTTTATGTTAGTGACTTATACTAAATATTATCTAAAATAGGATGTGGCCACCTAGATGCTTCTAGGTTTGGTTTTGCCTTCACTCTGGTGCATTCAAATATAGGTCATAGAATATCAATCCTAGTGAAATGGAAAAACCCTAACTTTTTATCTTAAATCTAACCTCGAGGGAAAATGTGTTACTTGGCACATAGTGTTTAGAAAACACATAATGACTCCAATTTTAATGGGAACTATATACATATCTAATATTCTAAACTAAGGCTTTAAACTAATTTAGTTATCCCCTATGTGTTGGATTATGTGTGCATCATACAATGGGTGTCAATCAAGTACAATAGTAACCTAGGTTGTAACTTGGAAATTATGATGTTATGACTAATTTAATACTTCAAACATGTAATTGGGTTATTATTTTGACTGATATCAAAATAGGTCATAATAGGAAAGATTTTGGTAACTTGAGTGCTTCTTGAGTGATCTTTTGGTATGATTTCTAGGAATGGAATGAATGAGGGTTGGTATAGTATTATGCCAATCCTATCAAAATATAAATCCCATTAAAGCACATAGGCCAACCATTGTAATACATTTAATTTATAAATTGGATGACTTTAGGGTACTAAAACTTTTGTCATGTTAGGTCAATAGCGTTGATGTTATTATCTATCTTGGATGTTAGTGTCAAAGCAGAAGGAGAGAAAGCACATGCTCAAAACTTATAAAGGTATATGATAAGTAAATTTTAATTAGTATGGGAAAGATAAGATGCCTATGTCATCAATATGAGGTTGGTCTGACTAAGAGATAGGCCAAGGGGCAGAAGATAGAGTAAATGTTAGGCTTGCGAAAGAAAGGTTGTGTAAAACTAAAAGGAATAACCAAGGTCATGAGTTTTCCAAGTGTACAAGATTGAGCTGTTATATAATAAAAAAATATCATCTAAATTTGTGTCCCCCTTTAATATAGTAATAAAATTTCTAGTCTAAATGAAATGAATAAGTACTTGGGTATGTATACACATCTTGTCTTTTCTTGAGTTGAATTTGTGTGCTTTATTAGAGCTAGATTTTGAGTTCTTTACTGGTGACTAACCTACAACCAAGTGCATGTTACAGTGTATAATCAATTCATATAATCTAGGTCAAAAGTACTTTAAATATATTGAAATTAAAAGAGAAAGTTTTATGAGTACACCCACGTGTCGTTGTAACTGCCTTTCCTATTAACAAGTTTTTTTTTTCAAAATATGTATCATTGTAAGTCTCTAAAGCTAAGATTAGGATAAATATAGATAAATATTTAAAGTGTGTATATGCTAGGAGATAGAGAGTGGAGATTTAAAATTCTATTTTTGGTTACAGAAGAAAATATAAGTATAAAAATACATAAATAATGGATTGGATTAACTCTTTTCAAATTGAACAGCTATGAAATATCTTTAATCATGAATAAATAGGCTATTATCAAGGTTTTAAAAAATTGTATAGAATAGGCTGGTCTCAATACAATGTCAATAATGTTTTAATTTCTATTGATTTTATAGGTCCCCTTTTATTACACAAAAATTGATGTGTTGGTCACAAAAAATGGTGAATATGTGTGGAAAACACTACCTAGTATTCAGAACCTAGAATGTGGACCTCTATTATTAAACAAGTAGATCATGTTTAACCCTAATTTGTATAAGATAATATCATTATTGGGTAAAAAGGATTAAGTATATAGAAATGATAGGGCATAAGGGTGAATATTAGATAGGTAGTAGGCCAATTAGTGTGCTAAACTCAAATGTACCATATCATGAATTTATAAAATTGAGATAGTTTATTAATGGAAAGTAAAGTCGTGCTAGATATAAATGACATAAAATAAAATACTTAGTTGTTTCTAATGCTAACAAAGTTTTGTATCTGATACATGTGGGAAGAAAAAAGGAAGATAATTTTGGATCAGTCATTATATTATAAAGCTGGTGTCTCTAGTACTATAGACACTTGCATCAACCTAAAATAGTTAAATTAATATTAGTGTCTAAGTTTGATGTTAGTTTCCTCTATGAAATATTATCTAAATTAGGATGTGGCCACTTAGATGCTTATGGGTTTGGATTTACCTTCACTATGGTGTATTCAAATATGGGTCATAGACTATCAATCCTAGTGAAATAGAAAAACCCTATATTTCTATCTTAAATATAACCTCAAGGGAAAATGGGTTAGTTGGAACATGGTGTTGAGATAACCCATAATAACCCCAATGTCAAATGGAATTATCTACATATCTAATACTCTAAAATAAAACATTAGACTCATTTAGTTATCCCCTATGTGTTGGATTGTTTGTGAATCATACAATGGGTGTAAATCAAGTACTATAGTGGCCTAGCTTATAACTTGGAAAATATGACCTTATGACTAATTTAATACTTTCTACTTATAGTTGGGCCATTCATTTGACTGATATAAAATAGGTCATAATAGGAAAGCTTTTGGTATTTTGAGTGCTTCTTGAGTGATTTTTTTATATGATTTATAGGAGTGGAATGAATTAAGGTTGATATTGTATTTATTCTAATCTTATCAAGATATAAATTACATTAAATCACTTAGGCCAACTATTTTAATACATTTCATTTGTAAATTAGATGACTTTAGACCATAAACTTGTGTCAGGTCAGGACAATAATGTCAATGTTATTATCTATCATAGATGTTAGTGTCTGAGGAGAAGGAGACCAATCACATGCTCAAAACTTATAGAGGTATATGATAAGTAAATTTTAGGAATTATAAGAAAGATGGGATGCCTATGCCATTAATATAAGTCTATTCAAACTAAGAGATACGCCAAGGGGCACAAGATAGAGTAGATGTTAGGATTGCAAAAGTAAGGCATGTGTAAAAAAAAGAGGAATAACTAGGGTCATGAGTTTTCCAAGTGTACAACACTGAGGTGTTATATAATTAAAAAATATCATCTAAATTTATGTCCCCCTTTAATTTAATAATTAAATTTCTAGTCTAAAAGAAAGGAATAAGTACTGGGTTGTGCATATGCACTTTATCTTTACTTGAGTTGAATTTGAGTTCTTTGTTAGAGATAGAGTTTGAATTATTTACTAGTGACTGACCTACAAATAAGATCATGTTATATTTTATAATTAATGCATATAATCTGGGTCAAAAGTTCTTGAAATTGAAAGAGAAAGGTTTATGAGTACACCTATGTGTCGATGTAATTGCCTTTCATATTGGCAAGTTTTTTTTTCAAAATATGTATCATTATAAGGCTCTAAAACTAATATTAGAATAAATATAGATAAATATTTAAATTTTATATATCCAAAGAGATAGAGAGAGGGGATTTGGAAGGCACATGCCCCTAAATTTGGAGCAAAAGTGAGTTTCCACCTATAAGTTGAGATTACCTCAACCATGAAACCCAGTGATCCTCGTAACCTAGTGAGTTTGTATTATCAAGTCCAAAATAAAAAATTGGAAAGATTATGTTATTTAATAAACCTAACCATGCTAAAATGTGAACCAACTAAATTAGTAAAATGGAGCACTAAAGTTCATAAAAGTCTTTAGGGTAATATTATGTGTAATAGTTTTGAAATCTGAATCTAATTTAGATTTTTAAATATTATACAAATGTTGCATAACATATGAACCTTAGATTTGTCTCTTGTTGAAACTATGTGTATCAATGGTACCATGTATAGAATTCTACAATAAATGTGTATTGAAATTATATAAATGTGTGTTTTGGCCAATTAGAAAAATAGTGTAAGTGTGGAGTACATGCTTCCAAAGCATTCCCCCATTATATGTGTGTGTGTGTGTGTGTGTGTGTGTGTGTGTGTGTGTGTGTGTGTGTGTGTGTGTGTGTGTGTGTGTGTGTGTGTGTGTGTGTGTGTGTGTGTGTGTGTGTGTGTGTGTGTGTGTGTGTGTATGTATAAAGATAAACTAATATAAGTATGAATGTGGATTAAATGTTTCCAAAACATCCCCCATGTTAAAATCAATATTTTGAATATTAATTAGTGTGGAGAACATGTTTCCAAAGCATGCCCTACGAAATCTATGAATTATAAGTACCATATTGAATGAATGTGAAAAAAATTATTCTAAATCATGCCCTAATTAAATATAAAAAATGTGAATGTGTGTAAGATATTTCATCATGACATGCCCCCACTAAATCTTCAAACTAGTATAAGTACCATATACTATGTGAGTGTGGAGAACATGCTTCTAAAGCATACCCCCATTGAATTTGAGAACTATGAAAATGTGGAATCCATGTCACCATGACATACCCCTACTAATATTCCCCCTCATGTAATTTAGGATAAAATAGTACATGGTAGTTATCTCACCTCAAAAGGGTAAGACAACTATAAATATATGAATGTAACCATGTATCAGATAAAAGGAAATGTGTCTAGGTAAATGTATCATTAAATATAATAGAACAAATGTGATCACATGTAGGTATAATATGGATGATAAAGATCATGGAAACATATAGATAACAACAATACAATCTCATTAAGCAAATAATCACACACATAAGAGCACTTAAAATGAAGTCAAAAGGTAATGGTCCAAGGAGATAAGGGGCATGTTCATATTCCATAAAATTTAATGGACATGACTTAGTAAAATTTCCACAAAGCAAGGAATGACATATTCAAATGTCTAATAATGCAATTATATGTTTAAAGTTATAATAATGCAATGACATGTTCAAATGTTTAATAAGGAAAAACATAGGTACAGGGGCCACATACAATGAAACATATTCAAATGCTTAAAAAATCAAGACAATAGGAAAGGAAAACACTCAAGGAAGTGTGTAAAGTAAAAGCATAATAAACTAACATAAACATGTGATAGTGGCCATGGATTTAATGTGTTAGAAAACAAATTCAAGTACCTTATGTAATGTATAATCATGGATAAAAGGTATGTTTAAGTACATATGTAAGCTTGAAAATGATAGTATAGAGTGATCATTAAATCATATAGCCTATGTCTATCAATATCATAGAATATGGATGTCCCTAATATCCTAATGATGTGATTAGAGGGAAATCACAACACCCATAAATTTATCATGTATATGTGTATATAAGATCAAATGATATTCTAGTCAACATGAAACTAACACATATTCCGAGGAGCTAATAAAACATGTAGGTGCCAAAAATGGTTTTTCATTTTTTGATTGGTTTTTATTTTTTTATTTTATTTTTATGATGAGGAAAGATCACCTTATGATGGCATACATTGGATGGTCATATATGTCTTCCCCCATTATAAACCTTATAACCTCAAGTTGGATCTTTTGAATTTCTTGCATCATGATTGGTTAGGTTGAAAATGGACATATCATGTTCTTCCTCATGTTTTACATGTGTAGTGGAAGATGCAATGCTATCATTTGAAATATGTAATAATTTAACTTCATGAAGAAAATAAATGCCTTGTTGAATTTGGTCATTTTTTGCTTAATTTATCATATACAAAGGATTCTACATGTAAATGCATATGGTGATGTGGTAGTCATAACCAAAACCTATGTTCAAACTACTTAAGTACTAAAATTAATTGGTATTATTATATTGTCAAAGGAAAATTTTAAAAAGACCTTATTTTTAAAATATTTTGAGTTAAAAATGAGTTATTGAAAATTCCTTACACTGCAAGTGGTTTTGGTTTCTTTAGGATTAATATGGTTGTGACAATAGTAATCAACACCTATGTATAAGGAAATTGTTAAATCCTAGTGCTGTGTGTATTTTTTGACTTGTTATGAAGCTAATTCCTTTTGAGAATCCTCAAATGTAATATTTTGGTCATATATAATATCATTTATCTTGTGTTTCAAGGTAAATCATATGTTGGTAGCATGCACAAGGCCTTGGTGATAGTCATAATAAGCATTTGAATCATATCCTTTAGGTAGATGTCTATTTACATCAACCCATGTAGGAGGAGGGATAGATATAAGATGAAACTCTAGAACTTATGGTAGTAATGAAATGGGGGACTCAAGTAGAAGTATAAATAATCTTCTTGGTTCCTTAGATAGAATAATATAGTTATGTTGGTGTATAGTTGTATCAATTTAGTGTACATATTTACATGATTACAATGTAAAACTATCTATTTATTGGGCCATTGTATAATGTTGGAATGGATTACGATCCATTGTAAATATGTAAATAAATCCCCGATGACTAAATTTTAAGTGTGTGTGAAAATTAGGTGGAAATGCATGCATCATATGTATCTAAGGTATTTGAAATATAATGTTGTAATTTGAATCATTTGGAATAATATATCATAAGGTGGGTAATGTGCAGGGACCAACAATAATATTTAATGCTATTTTCCCCAACACTTGTTTCAAAATATTAACAAATTACTTGATGCTCATATTAGATGGGGACAAATTTGAAGGTTCACTACCTATTTTGGAAAACAAAGATATATTGTAAATGTTGATCCCTTAAGTGTTGTTGACAAGAACTCATTTTATCATTTTATTTTATACCTACCTAGATGTATAGTGGAAAATAAGTGTTTTCCATAGGTTGGGATTGTTACCCTTATTTTACAAATGATATATTATGGTTGGTTTATTTTATTGAATTTAAAAGAGATACCACATGTTGTGACTCTATATTCAAAGGTAATGTTGTCAGACATAATGTTCTCATAAAAAGAACATGACAAGGTGACCTACCTAAAAAGTGTAAAACTTAAATAGCATCATTAGGTGTCTTTGAAGTAGATTTAATATGCTCATGTTGGTTTTCTTGATTGAAATTTGTATCTTGGGTTGAGGGAGGCAAGTCTTTATAAATGACACTATTGGAGTTCACCACCTTTTTTATATCACTTTGAACTTGGGTATCACATAGAACTTAATATAGGATATATTTATAGACATTTTAGGACTTTAGAATTTGAAATAGTAAAACATTTAGACACATGTTGCTAGATTTATTAATAAATCTACCACCTATAACATTAGGTTGGGGAGGCACTTGTTCAATTTTATTACAAAAGGCATATTTAAGAGAGATTAAATGTTTTTTCATTAACATACTCTCATTATTTTCACAATTTTTTTTATAATTTTTGAAAAGATAAGTAATGTAGCAAATGATTACAACTATAAGGTATTATACCATGAAATAATTAGCTTATATGTCCATGTCAAACATAATTACAAGATTTATCAATCAGGGATCAACAATAGAGGGAAAAAACTAGAAAACCCTATCTAACCTAGTGTTTGATGTTCAAATATTGGGTTCACCAAATGTTTAACCCTAATTTAGATAAGATGTTATCATAATTGGTTAAAAATGGTAAAATAGATAGAAATGATAGGTTACAAGGGTGAATATCATATCTACCATGTGTTAAATTTATAAAATAAAGATAGGCTATTAATGGAAAGTATAATTATGTTAGATATATAAATGACATATAATAAAGTACCTATCTATTTATTATGCTAACATAGTGTTGGATCTAGTAAATGTGGGAAGCAGGAAGGAAGACAATTATAGATCAATTACCATATTCTAGATTTGTTGCCTCTGTATCTCTAGATACTTGTGTTAGCCTCAAAAAGTTACATGAATGTTAGTGTCTAAGTTTGACACTAGTTTCCTATATATAATATTCATTAAAATAAGATGAAACCATGTGGATGCTTCTAGGTTTGTCTTTGACTTCACTCTGGTACATTTAGATTTGGGTCATGAAATATCACTCCTCATGAAATGGCAAACCCCTAGCTTTCCATGTTCAATATGACCTTGGTAAAATATGGGTTACTAGGCACATAATTTTTAGCTAACTTATGATGACCCCACTATCAAAGGGTTCTACTTACATATCCAATACTCCATAAGAGGGCCTTAGATTCATGTAATCCTCCCATATGTGTTGGCTTGTGTGTGAATCATGTAATGTGTGTAAAATAAGTATAATAATGACCTAGATTTTAACTTGGAAAATATGAATTTATGACTAATCCTTTATTACTTCAGCCATATAATTGGGTTGTTACTTTGAATGATATTATAATAGGGTATAAAAAGAAATATTTTATTAACTTGAGTGTTTTTAGTGTTATTTTGGTCTAACTTCTAGGTGTGGAATGGAAGTGGTTTGATATTATATTGATACCAATCCTATTGGGAGATAAATCACATTAAATAACTTATTATAACCATTGTAATATGTTTTATTTTAAAATTAGATGACTTTAGGGAACTATGAACTTATGTCAGGTCAAGACAATGATGTTGATACTACTATATGTCTCAAAAATTAGTGTCTAGGGAGTAGGAGACTAGGCATAGGCTAAAAAAATTCAAAAGTATAAGATAAGTACATTTTAAGCATTATGGGCAAGATGGAAAGTCTATGTCATTAATGTAAAGTTAGTCAAACTAAAAAATAGGCTAAGTGGTAAAATATATAGTAGATAGGAGGCTTTAAAAATCATGTCATGTGTATAACTATGATAAGTAGCCAAGATCACTATTTTTCTAAGTGTACAAGATTGATGTGTTACATAATAAAAAATATCATCTATAGATGGATAAAAATCTTTGATAGAACCAAAAGAGAAAGAAGAACTTAAGTCTAATTCATCACATAGCATATTGGACTCTAATTCATTCAATAGTTCATCATATGTGTATAATGATTCATTTATTTATTTTTATCTCTTTTTGAATCCATGATCAATTTTCAAGGTGACTTGAGTGCATAAAACTCCTAAAAGGTGTTTATTTTCTTGTATAAATTGGTTAAGAAAGGAAATGATCAAGAATTACTCTACTTTTAGATAGGAATCTATAGTCTTGATAGTTATACCTTTTTTCCAATCCAAACCTTCATCCATTTCTATCTAGGTTAGAAATCATGTGATGGAAGCTACCCAAGTTACCTTTTCTTAGGAAGAGACTTCAAGATTTCCTTAAAATTATAGACTTCCTTCAATCCTAAGTTTTATTTATTTATAGTCTATGATGGTTGGGAACCAATGCATCCAAGGTTAATGGTTGATATAGGGAGGTATTTATCACTAAAATGGGTCTCTTTTCTTATTTATAGAATTTACAATGACCTCGTGATGTTATTTTAAGTGTGGTGATGACTTCATGTCAAAAATAGAATTTTTCTAAATTCACATACTTTGTTATGAATCAAATGGACTCTTTATTACTATCTAATATGAAATAAGTTATGCCATCCATCATATTATTCAATAATGGAAACCTAGTTTTTATATTTCTACTTTCTGAACTACATATTCAATGCATGACCAGCCTTTGAAAGGACCAAATCCAAGGCTAGGGGGACCAATGCTTGACACCAATTTTATTTCCTTTTCTAACATAGGATATTTTTCTTGATCCTCTTATGGGAATATGATTTCACTTCTAGGTTGTAGGCATAAACTTCTATGAGGGAGGTGGGTTGGGTAATAAAAGGTGAACACAAGAGAAGAAAAGAAACACAACCTAAGAAACAAAAAATAACAAATAATAAAAATAATCATGACATAATCAAGAATGCAATAGAATCAAACTAAACTAACTCTCATCTATATTTTAATTATCAACCTTCACCTAGAGGGATATTCTAAGATCATAATGGATGGCATAGATAAGAAGTAGAGCTTCAAAAAATATCCATCCACGAGTAATGGGAGATCATTTCATTGAAGTTCCTTTAACTTGAAAGCATTATGCTTGAGTAACTAATAAATATAGTAAGGGCTAGTATAGAGTTGGTCTAACTTGGAGTGATACCCTTTACTCTTGTGTGTTTTATCTCATAGTAGGACCAAGTCTGATATCCAAAAGGACTTAACCTTTGTCTTATTTTTAAACCATATTTTGATAGTATTTTGATGTCTATTAAATATTTATAGGGATTCTTCTTGTGCATCTTCCATTTCAATCATATCTACAAGTCTTGAGTTTGTATTCCCATCAAATTCCATGTATTATTTCATGAATTTTTACATTGGAAGATTGAGTTTAATTGTAAATACTAGCTCTAAACCATATACTAGCATAAAATGTTAAATTTTGAGAGCTCACTTATATCTAATTCATTCACTCCAGAGTGAATATTTTAATAATGAGTGTCAATCCCTAGTTTGCCTTTATATGAATTTATTTATTATGACTATCATGTTATTATTAGTTGACTCAAATAGTACATTCCATTTCATATAGTAGTTTGATTATAAATTTAGAGTGATGTCATTCTCATAAGTCTATTCAATGAATTTAATAGACTAAAATGTGGAACCATTGTCATAAACCAATGAGGTCAGGGTAATAAGTTGTGTAATTATGTTGTCCTCAATAAAATTTATCACCTATTTATCTATGTTATTTCTAGTGGTTATTTCCTCCACCCATTTAGTGAAGTAATAAGTGGTTGTGAATATAAATTTTGGGCCTACTAATGAATTTTCTTTGATGACTCTTATTGAGTCAAGTCCCCACTAAGAAAAAGTATGATCCACTATTACATGTTGAAAGGGAATAAAAAAATGAACCTATTTATTATTAAAGGTTTTCCACTCATGATAGGTGAAAACATAAGAATGTGCATCTTTGAATATGGTGGGATAATAATATCTATCTCATAAGATATTATGAGTTATTTCGATTTTGAAGGTGTGACTACTATCTAGTTTCTCATGAAAGTTGGTCATGACTTATATTTATTCTTATTTTGATAGGCATGTAAGGTATATTCTTCATAAGTATTCTCTTATATCACTCCATTATTGAGCATGTGATGGGTTGACATCAACCTAGGGGCTCTTTTTTACATTTGGTTCAGTCTTGGAGGAGGGCTCTCATAAAGAATATAATGGATAATTTGAGCATACAATTCCTAATGTATAATTTTTGACTAGTCCAACTACACCATAGTAATCCTTAAGTAAATTTAAATAATTAGTTGAGTGAGACCTCGGCCACTCACTACTTTGACCAATTTGATTTCTAGGTCATACTCTTGAAAATTGGCCATCCATTGACCTTTGTTCTCTCCCAACTTGTTCTATCCAAGTATGAGTTTTATGGTTAGGTATAAAATGATATCATGTACCTTTTTCTTGAGGACATAATGTAAAAATTCATTCACAACATTTACCAAAGCATATTCATGTTTTTCTAAGATGGATATTTTTATCTCTACATCATTCAAGTTTTTTATCATAAAGGCTATTGGATGATCATCTTCATCTAGTTTCAAAGTGAGTACTATGGCTATGTGTGTTCTAAAGTAAAGGAATAGAGGTAAAATTCATTCACATAGTTCAAACTGATCAATACAAGTGTCTTCATAATGGTGTTATTGATGTCTTGGATGGCTTCCTTAACTAAAATGATCCATTTCATATTTACTTCCTATTTTAACATTACATTCAGTGGCTTAACAATCTCAAGAAAACTAGATATAAACTTGCACACAAAGTTAATCTTTCCAAAGAGTGAATTTAATTATTTTTTGATGTTAGGAAGAGGTCGTCTTTAAATTATATTATCACACTTAGGATCAATAAAATAACTTCCTTGGCAATAACATGACTAAGGAGCTTGTCTTATGTGATACCAAAGATTCTCTTCTTTAGATTAAGAGAGATACCATACCTTATACACTTATATAATATCTTATGTATGTGGTGGACATGATTATATATGCACTTTGATAAAATATTCAAGTCATCCATATAAATAATTATGCATTTATTAATTAGAACCTCCAATGCAAATTCCATGTCTCTTTAAAAAGTGGCCACTATGTTAATGAGACCAAATGACATCTTCTTATAAGTGAAGGTTCCCCATTTTGTTGTAAACATAGTTTTTACCCTATCCTTGGGGTTTATGAAGAAATAGTTATATCCCAATAATCCATCTAAGAAGGACATCATATAGGATCCACTTACCATCTAAATTACTTCATCCAAAGATGGTAGGGGATAATTATCTTTGTCAAAAGTTTGATACAAGTTATAGAAGTCAACACATAGTGAAATTTATCCACTCTTTTTTAAAAAGAGGAACTAAATTAACAACCCATATGGAATGTCTAAATTGGAAGATAATCCTATCTAAGAGAATCTTATGAACATATTTATGGATGAGGAGCTCTATAATTGGGTTCATAGGTCACTGCCTTTGCATGAATGATTTTTTTTTCTAATTGAGTGGGATGGTGTGCATTATCACACTAGGGTTGAATAACTTTATATCTTGTTGTGTCCAAGCAATGGCATCTATGTGCCATAGAGTAATCTCTTGATCTATTCTATTTCATTCAAGGTATAGTTAGGTCCAATTTGGATGTTTCTAATTTAGATTCTTAGTTTGATGGTGATTGATTTTTGATTAACATAGGTTGGTCTCTTTTGTGTGTGTGTGTGTGTGTGTGTGTGTGTGTGTGTATGTGTGTGTGTGTGTGTGTGTGTGTGTGTGTGTGTGTGTGTGTGTGTGTGTGTGTGTGTGTGTGTGTGTGTGTGTGTGTGTGTGTGTGTGTGTGTGTGTGTGTGTGTGTGTGTGTGTGTGTGTGTGTGTCTGTGTGTGTGTGTGTGTGTGTGTGTGTGTGTGTGTGTGTATCCAAATCAAACATTATATCTAATGATAATATGCCTTTTGGGATGTGGTTTTATCTCAATTTCATAACATCATCTTCATTACACTCCTTATTGAGGGGCATATCCATATTTTTCTCATTTATGATTTGATTACTAAAGACCCCAGAGATGTTTGATAAATTTAGTATATGGTGGTCATCATCAAAAACCTGTAAGTTATCAATATTTTATGGGATTAGAAAATAGGTTATGATATCTATATAAATTTTTTGTATTTTTGAGTCATCTAAAGGAGTTAAAGTTGTAGTTGAGGATGTTATAGAATATGAAACCTAGTTTTCTTCTCTAGGGATAGGAATGACATTATATGCATCAAATTTATCTATTAATTTATACTCTCTATATTTATATTTTATTAAGACAACTTAAACTTTAACTTAATTTTGACCTGATTGCCTAATAATTCAAAATAAAAAAACACCTTTTAGCTCTTTGATGTTTTGTTGTAGGGCTAATTGTAAACCTAGGATAAAGGCTCTATACTCCACAAGGTTATTTGTGAAAGGTAATTGTAACCTATAGGTGGCTAAATTTCACTTTTATTCTAGTTAAATAAATAGGATTAAAACACCATAACCTTACTTTTAATAGTCCCCATACAATACATGAACCATAAACTTTATGACTAATAACCCTTCTTAGCTTTGTATTTTGATCATTTTATAGGTAGGGTATAAATGTCTATATCAAAGGATGTTATGTTTATATTCTCATTGAATATAATGTATTCCATGATCATAAATTTCATCCTAGGTTATATATCAAAACATATTTGATTGGCCTTACCTCTCCAAGGTAGCCACATATGGGAGATGTATCCATATACCCATTTAAGGTTTTGGGTTGATCTCTCCTAAGCATTATATTCTGGCTTTTTGGATCTCCACCACTTTAATGTATATAAAATATTGTACTCTAGGTTCAAAATCCATTTACATGTGGACATTTATAATATCACATACCATCTTGACCTCAAAATTGTCAATTTTAACTACTATATTATCTTATTTAATAGGTATTAGTCATAATGTTTAACATATTCTAGTAGGTATGACATTTTCCAAGGCTCTATATTTGACTAGGTAGTTATGTAAGTTATTACAAAACAACTTGATTGTAAGGAGAAAAGGAGGAACCTATACCTTATTCTTATGTATGAACACATTGGTGTGTGCATTCTTAGGCTTGGACTGAGATAGTTTGTCTCTGAGGGAATTTAGGATGAGGTATCTTTAATTAGTGATCTAGACAAGCTCATGCAATGTGATTTTTTCCTTGATCTTCTTCACGTATTCAATTATGTTACACACAATGTTTCTAGAAGTAGGATATACTTCTTATAGGAGATTAGGTTTATTATCTTTTATATGTGGAGGATAATTTATTTATCATTATTAGGAGGAATGGATATTTTAAGGGGTTTTTTACTGTATCTAACTCATAAGGGAATAGTTATTTATCTAATACTATTGTGAATAATGCTACTCATTGGTGGCCTCTTCTAGTTCATTATCCTCTTGTCTAGGGAACTCTAAGGTCTCTACTACCATAGTAATGCTCATATATTTTGAATAGATAAGGACATAAAGCTTGATTAGTGCATTGGGGTGGTTTAAGACCAACTCCTATTATTCCATTTTTCTTTATAAGATTTCAAATGTAATATAACTCAATACATCGTAGTTCCCCATGTTGGATAGTGTTATGCACACCATATTAATTTGGCAGTGCTAACTCATAAAAGTTAATATTTGGAAACTTATTGGGTAAGGATTTTAGTTATCCATTAGGACTATTATAAGGGTCATCACACCTTTGATAGGTGAAATTCATATTGGAATTATCCCCACCATTATTTTTATCTTGCCTTTGTAGGCCCAATAAATCTTTTCTGAGCTTATGTATCACATGTTGTATAGCATCTAATTTGTTTTTGCTAGATTCTTGGGAATATGATTTGGACACAATTTATGGTAAGGATAAGTGTTTGAATATGAACTTTAGGTACTACTTAATTATTAATTAGGCCAAGTAATCTAAAGAGTTTATTAGGTTTAGTGTGTCTTAAGGGAAGCTAGTTTATCATGGGCATATGAAGTGGCATCAACACATTTTGATTAGTTTTGAAAATAAGATTCAACATAGGTACATTCAAAAATATATTTTGTATGGTTAGAATCATTTAGCCTTGAGGGTTCATTTATTTTTATAATTTTATGGCCTTAGAATATGATAGTGGCAAATCCATAACAAGTGGATCTCTATGTAATAACATTTTAGTCTAGGGATTCTTATACATTTATAAGGATAGCTAAGAATCCAACATGTATAATATAGTGACCTAATCTACATATTATATAATATATCATTGAACAACATAATTGGATCATTGAATTCTCCCTTAATGTTATAAAACTATCGGTATAGGACACTAAGGTCAATGAATTTTTTCAACTGAGTCAAGAAGGTGTTTCTAAACTCTTCCCAACATGTGATGGAAATTTCAAGTAGTTTTCAAAACTAGTCATAAGTGATGTACATTAGTATGAAATGGAAGATATTGTAAGCTACATGTTCATGTTAAACATTTAATAATATAAGGTTTATCTTATATTATGTCACATGTTCCTCAAAAATACATCCTCCATTGGGTGTGAATATTGGAAGGTACCATTTTGGGTTCTCTAGTAGGTCATGAAGGAACATTAATGGTAAACCAAACTAACCATCCCATGGGTACATCCATAGGTACATGCCTAATTGGAGTGGACATGGTGGATGAACTATATATGTCAGCTGGGGGTCTTGGTCTCCCTTTGCCTCTCTTAGTCCTTTTATGAAATAGTAAGGGTGAGATTAATAACCAAACATGACTAGACCAAGATGGAGTGGTCCATGTAGGGGACTCTAATTTGAATTTATATTGACTAGTAGTATGAATATTTTATGTCAAAGGTGTTTAGGTTGCCTTCCTTCTAGCACTAGTTGTTTTTTAGCCTAAGGTTTTGTGCTCTCAAATATACCTATTGTGTTAGGTGTAGTGAGTGAGCTTGGGAGACAATTGGGGGATTTTCATCATCTTATTTTAATATTATTATTGAAAAAATATAGGTCATGAGTTATAGGTATTAGGCTCCATGAAATATATTGATTGAATTATATCTAAAAAAGATGTAGTGTTACCATTGAAGATTCAATTATTATTTCCCCATTAACACATAGATTCTTCACAATAATTAATTAAATTCAATGAGTTTATTACATGATAAATTTCAATTCATGATTTCTAAAATATGGGAAGAAACACATGTAATAGATAAACATCAAAAGGGAGAGAAGGGTAAGGTAGAAAAGGGAGGTTTCTAAGCAAGATGGAGAACATCAATGCTTGAGACCTGAGTATGTGCCTAACTATAGTTTTACCACTATATGTTGAGTTTCACATGAGCTAATACTTAATAAACATAGTTAATAAATTCAAGGGAAATATATATATATATATGTTAAATCTCACTAATTCTTTCTAAGAATAAACATCCACTGAATTATTTCTAGTTTCACATAGACTCATAGGGATCTAAATGAAATGGAAAGAGTAAATAGAATAATTATAATAGCATGCCACTCATCCTAAATATCATATAAATTGGATAAAATTCATTTATTATAGCTCCGAAGATAAATATCCTACATTATAGCATATAAAATTGGAAGACATTCATGAAAGTAAAACATAGTGAGATGCAAACAAAACTATGCATTAATATTTTAGTGTTCTTTTAAAAAAATATTGACCTTTACAAAGAGATACACAATAAAACATATAATAATTGATATGGAACCATTTCCAAATAGTATGAGATCCAAATCATGGCCATTATGGCCTAAAAAAGCTACAAATTCAATCATTACACTGATGATCACAAAAAAGAAAAGGAAGTTAGAAAGGGACCAAGGTATTTAGTATGAGCCTTATCTACTTATTTATGACATATTATTAAGCTTTTATTGTATACACTACCAAATTTCCTTCCTGATCTAGCTTTAGTAAGTTTACATGTGGCTCTCAAAAGAACACCTCTACCTGATTTAACATCATATCATGAACTTTTAGAGGGGATTTTGATGAGACCATTACCTCATTGACCTAACATATGTTATTTGTTGATTACATGGCAAGATCTAGGATATATTTGGATCTTTATTTTTTTGATATTTCCACATTTATATTCATTATTTCAATGAAGTAGATGAGGTGGACCTAAAACTCATCAAAGTTTAACAATGTTCCATTTTAGTGAAAGAGGATTGTAATGATGAAAACTTTAAAATATGCACAAATCTAGTTATTTCTCTTCTCTAAGGGCTTGATGGTAGAATATATGTCCCTTATCCAATATTCAAGTAAGGTCCATAGGGTTCTCATTAAATTTTGATATAAAATTAGATTAGTGAAAGGCATGAACCTAAGATTTGAGAACATCCCCTTATTGATGATGACTACCATCTTATTACACTTAATGTCTACTCTAATGATTATCTATAGATATTATTGTTCTCTTTTTAAGATCACATTTCTCTTGGAAAGGGACTTATTCATCATCTTGAGAGATACAAACAACTTTACTAGGACCTCTTCAACCTTGGAAATCAAACCAAATAGGAATGAGCTCCTCACTTGGGACTCTAGGGTCCTGACTTGGTCCCTGAGATCCTTTATTAACCTCTTTGTGAGCTCATTAGTGGCCTCAATAATAGATACTAGGTCCTATACAATATTTTATTCTCCTATAGTAGTCCTTTTCTTTGTGAGAGAAAAGAGGTCCTACTTTGTCCTCTAGATGATATGATATCCATCCTATGTGAAGGTCTTGTGAATACCCTCTTCATTATGCTTGAGTATATATCAAATTATAACTATATGTCTAGGTTCTCATGATAGACAATTTTTGGTCTTTATGTACCTAACATATCAATGAGACCCATCCATCCTTATCTAGCCATGGTCCTAAAGGTAGTAGAGCATGAGGTAGTAGGAGTGGTGGAAACTTAAGTAGAAGGTATATGTAGGGATGAAGGTGAATAATAAAATGGAATGAATGATGGGGAAGGGGCATGGGATAAAATTAGAAAACTAGAAAGGGAGAATCCCAAGGTAATGTGACACCTCAATTAGCCCAAGATCATGAATACCTAGGGACTAAATGTGTTTTGGAGCTATGTGTTTAACAAGAAGGAGAATATTTGTTGCTTAAATCCAAATCTTGAGATATCAATGTGATGGATAAGGGGTTTAAATAAGGAGTTAAATATTTAAGTGGAGGCTATGTGGGTAGATGATGTGTAATTATCCTTCATCCCTTGGAAGCCTTCTACTTATATCTCACATTTGGTTTTGTAAAACTTGAAGGGAGATTTCTGAGTGGAACCTATGGAGGTATTTTAGTCATTTTTATAACCAATAAAGTGCTAGAATTTTAAGGAATGGATAATCTAGTAGTAATAATATCCATTAATTCTTTTATGGAAAATGTAGCTATAAGGGCCATCAAGAACATATGAGTAATTGGAATTTGGGATCTATTAGGATTTGAGCTAACCTACAGGGTTATGCTAAGAGTTAATGATGGTGCACACCATGCATGGGAGGAACTAGGGAACCCTAGACCCAAAACATGGTCAAATTCATAACAAATGAAGGTAATTAATCACTAGTCACCATAGGGGAAAGTGGAAATATGACATGGGTAGGTTATGATAGAATATAGGGGAGTTGTTAAAGGAAATAAGGAAACATAGGTAATTAGGGAAGTAATTTTAAACCCAAAAATTAGCTAATCACTAGACAAACATGTGATTGCATGCTTAAAGTAAGTTTAATTTCACTACTCAAGGGGTGTGCACAATCCAAAACACATAAATTACATGTGCACCTTAAACTTAATTTATATCAAATCAGGTGTTAGCTATCAAAACCATGCCAACTTGAGCTACATGAAAACGTTATAGGACCTAGGGATAAATAACCATGTAGAGCTAGGAACCTTAGATGGAATTATGGGGGAAATAAATAGGAGGATTGGATAGAGACAAATCCTAACATAGAGTTGTGGTGGTATGTAAATAGATGGCATGGTATTTGGACTCAATCTAAGTTAGCATTTCAAATATGGTTTATGTAACAATTTTTAATGATGGTAGATTCTTGGCAGGAAAAAGGAAATAAAAGTATAAAAATGAAAAATGAAGAAGGGGGTCACCAATTTATAAATAAAAGGGATATTTAGAAAGTGGAAGAAGAAATGGAAGATGAGAGAAAAGAAAATGAAATTAGATAATAACATAATAAATGAGAATACAACTAAATAGTATAAGGGTAGATAAACATAAGCCAGCTTAGGATTAGAGAATTTAGGTCCTTAACCTGAGGTTTGTATATTGTAACTATCTAGACTCAATAGATTGTAAGATATAATGTAATTATTGATATTGATTAATAAGGTTATTTTTTATGGATTTGAGTTTCAAAGGCTACTTTTTGAATGATTTTGGGTAGATTTATTTAATAATTATTCTTTAAAGTTTATATCTAATGCAACCCTTCACCCTTATAATCTTCCCCGTGAGGTCATTATTGATCTCAATAGTTTCTCCCATAACCACACTTAGACTCCCCATTTAGTACCAGACAAATCACCACTATAAAGAACTACACCAAACTTATCTCATATCCTTTATCTCATCATGCCTTAGATGAGTACATAGGGCTAGTTACTTTCATGATATGTTGGTGAAGGGAGATTATAAGGACAAGTCAGTGACCATGGATATGGTATTTGGTGAATAGACTACTAACATTTTGATTCTATTATTGATACAAATTGTATTTTTTTACTATGTTGGTTAGAAGAAGGTGTCCTCAAAGAGTTTTTGTATATTTGGTTTATCTTTCTCACATGGGTGAGTTGAGAGGAATGTTAGTGTAAGTATAAATGAATAAGTGGTAGAACACACCTTAGGATGGAAGTCCCAAGTATTCATGAGATCAAAAGGCATCGATAAGATGAGAATAAATAGTGAGTAATAGTTAGAATAGATCCCATAGAGAGGAAAGACCCTTACTCATGAGATACTGTAAGGAACCACACCATTTGATAAGGGTATGAGGTGGACTCTTGTGTAGCATAATTATGATCTAGTGATAGAAAGGCAAGTATTAGCAAGCATGAGTGGTATTTAAATAGAGGATTTAATATATCTCCATGAAGATAATGATATGAAGAGGTTACTGATGGAGCATTTAAACCCCAATACTAGGATGCCCAAGTTTGACCAAACTCAAAGTCAGACAAGGAGTTCCATGATACTATTGAGGTAGGTGACATTACCATATTATTTCCCAAGGATAGAGAGATGTCCCTTTGGAATAATTTTTTTTACACCACCCATTAATAAGGGAGGATTAATGACCAAGGGATAGAGTGGACACCATATAGTATGGTAATCCATCCTTGGGGATAAATGAGGAACATTAGACCATTAGTCTACCATATAAATGAGTAAAAGGGATTAGGGAATTAGGGATAGGACCTCAGGTGTTTGAAGTATTTAAAGGACTTATTACACAAAACCTAATATAAGCTATGGGTGTTTCCCAATAGACAAGGTGAAGTAAGAGATCATGAGTAACATCTAGGAGTGCACTAAGGACAACTCGATAGTCACTAGATATACCATGCTCATTACCAATCTCAAGTATTTGATGGCCTTGAATCTTCCTTAATACTAAATTAGTGAGAGTGCTAAGGACCATGTTCATGAGTGTGAACTTATCATGTAATCCAAGGGTATGAAATCACTAGAGAATAAGGCATACCAATTCATTACCACATTGATGGAATGAGAACACAAGTGGTATGTGAAGCTAGACCCCATAGAAGCCATCATGTATTTTGACTACTTGATGGATGTATTCCTAAGAGAGTTTGATATCCTTGATTTTGATCAGTAAATCATAGCTACACTAGAGGATATCAAGAAAGAGATAGGAGAGAGTGTTTTCTCCTATGATGTTAGCTTTAAAAACCAATTTTCTAAGTTTCCATATGTGTTACACCTAACACTACATGATCAATGGTTTGTAGGAGGACTATGTGTCTTGAATCAATGTACTCTCATAATGTAGACCTTTTTTGAGTAGTGAGAGGTGATAAAGGTTTAACTTCATGAAAATATGGCTAGTACTATGGGATCAAGATACAACACATACATAGTATTTCAAGTAGAAAAAATTGATTTTATGTTGTAATATATTATGGTCAAGTAGGCATAGGGTACACACCTTGGTTTATGGTTCATTGAATGTAAAGGATAATAACATAATCATAATAATTACCCTAGAAGAATAATCCATACCATATAGATCTCCTATGAATTTTTCCATAAGAACCATGTGACATGTTCATCACATATTTTATATCATGTAACTAAGACTAAGCAATCTATGTATGCAAAGTTTGTGATGGCTTCAATCGCAATATGGATAATTATTCGGTGATGGATGAGTACCATAAGACATGGAAGTGAAGCATGTGATAATTTATTGTATGACCCTTGAGACATGGGATATAAAAATTTACATATGGTTATCCCATATGGTATTATGAAATGAGGTAACCCACTATAGGTTGAGTTTAAGTCATATTTTTATTTTAGTGACACTATAAGTGTGGTTCACTAAACCACAATTGACATGACTACCCCTAGCATCCCATGTGCACTTATTGTCATGGTACACATCTAATTAAGGAATGTATATATTTATATGTGAGTATAATACATAATTTTAGACTAAATAAGGATGATATCATGATTTAATGCATGTATAATTCATGACCATGTAGGTGATGTAGATATAGGAATAATGGGTCTCAAGTCTAGGCCTTGGCTTAGTCTAATGAACTAACACCCCAACATGAAAAAAATTCACATAACAGACCCTTGGGATGATAATTTGTGCCTAAAAATCATCATATTCATCCCAAAAATTATTTTATGGTGTAAATTCTAACCTAGGTACTAGATTGATTTTTAGCAATTGATGTAAATAAAGCCTAAAAGTCACTAGATTTGCCAAATTCATCCATGCATGGGATATAATTACCCAAAAATGTGTCAAGGATTAATTATTTGGGTTATTATCCTATACCCATTGATAACCTAACTTAGATTCGACCCCTATCAAATCGTGACCTAGCAAATTGACATTCTTGGCATGTTGATGTATTAATTCAAAACATTAAAACAATTCATAAATGCCAAAAACCCTAAGTAGGATTTATTAAAAAGAAATCCTCAATTAACTTCTTAAATAAATAATCCAATTATAATTAGGGAATTAAATTTTATAAAAAAATTAATTTTTCAATAAATATGAGGTCAAAGTCAAGGGAATTATTAATATCTTTTATTAATTCCAAACATTCAAATAAAAGATGAGACACAACCTCATAAATATATTTTATGAGTTGTAATGGAAATAAATATATTCTATGAGTTGTCAAACTTTCATAATTTCTTTTACCCAACCTAATATAGCTTGACCAAGGTTAATTTATAATCAACCAAGGATAAAAATAAACCTAACCACCCTAGGGTTAGAGTTCATTTTAATACTTATAAATACAAGTGCCTTCCCTCTCATCCAATAAGATTTTGTGTGTAAGGTTATTCTATATAAATAATTTCATGAATCCTCTCAAGTAATGTTATAATGACAAATTTATTAAATAATCTTCAAAAAAATCTATTACAAGACAATAAAATCCACTTGTGGTCTTAGAGAAGTTCTTCCAAGATGGAAAATGCATTGATCAAAGTCTCTATAGGCCACAACCTAAGCAAGAACATCCTCTATGCCAATAAGTGAATAATAGTTTTTACAAGTGAGGTAACATATTTTTATGTTTTTATTTTCTATTTTTAGTTTATTTGTGTTAAGATCACCCAAGTACTTAGGTAATATTATCTTAATTTCTATTGCATTGTTTAGCTTAAATTTTCTTTTGATTCACTAACAATGAACTAATGATTTTATGATCTTTGAACTCTTAACATTACATAATGGCACACCTGATGGGACCACACACCCACATGGAAAAAATTAATAATTAAAAACATTTAAAATTATTTAAAATATCACTCAAAACTTCAATTTTTTAGTTTTATGCCCAAATTTCCCATCATTTTATTTAGTCACTAATTGGTGACTTCACATGTTTTATCCTTTGTTTTATGATCAATTGTTTTTTAAAAAAAAGCAAATTCACATCAATGAATTCACTAAAAATAGATAAATTTATCTATGGTGATATTGGTGACATTTACATGTGTTTAACCATTGTCTATGTAAATCATGACATCAATGAATGAAAATAGCAACTTCAATCTGACATTTTGACAACTTTGCTAGGTAATTTTACTCATTATTTTAGTGATTTTTCCTTATTTTTAACCCTAATAAATGAATTTTCCTATAATAATATATGATTTTTTATTTAATAATAATGACTTCACTAGATATTATTTTAAGATGTTTTATTCCACATGAAACCAATGACTTTCCAGTATCAACAACTTTGATATGTGTAAACAAAACTAGAGATTTGAAAGTTAAAATTATTTTGTTGGTTGAGACTCTAGCATAAAAAATATAACACCCTATCCTTTTTACAATAACCTAAGTGAATAAATGGAGGTTTAACTACTTCAAAATAAATCATACACACTTATGTTTTAGTGCTTAAAATTCACCTAACAAACTTTGATTTTATATTTCAAGTTTACAATATCAAACAAAGCCAAGGGGCCAAAAATTCCTTCACATCTTATTTGGTGATTTTAAAATGAACATCCTCCTTAAATTATATATCTTAAGATATTTTATTTTTTTGTTCCTTGTATGTTAATTACTTTCAAATTCCTAGATTAATTTCTTTTGGCAGGATAAACTTTGTGTGTATGCTCTCCCCTTTTCCCCTTTAGGGAAATCATATGATCAAAAGAGCCTTATTTTTTGGGCCTAAAATGGAATAAAAGTTTCATATGCTCTCAAAAATATTTTAGTGGCTTGGGTGACCTAGAAATGACCTTTAAGGTTCTTCCAACTTTTCATTTTTTAATTTTTTGCTTTGGATTGTGGGTGGGAGTTCATCACTTCCTCACAAGTTATTTAGGGTTAAATTGACTAGGGGTTTAATATCCTATCATCATACCAATCCCACTCCATGATGGGGTATATAAATTGTGGATGTGATATTGAGATTGAATAGTGGTTGAATGTTTACCCTGATAATCCTAATAAAAACCCAAATTAGTTCACACTAAACATTGGACTTCACTAAATAGTATATGGATGAAGTCATTATGTAAAGGAATAGACCTTTGCATATAAATTTATCTAATTTAAATAAAATTTATGTGATTCACCCTTGTGTTATCCTCACTTGGGACCATTTATATTGTTTTAAAACTTATAGATTTAAATAAATCCACTTTATCTTGGAATATCTTGCCAAATGTCAAGTGCTTCACACTCTAAGTTCATACCACATACCAATGATTGAGAGATAGAGAGGGGATTAAAAATTCTACCTACACGTGATATTTGATTTTTGGACTAACACCTAATTAATTTTAATCATTGGTTTATCAGTGAAAACTTTGGCAAATTTTATGCAGACCTTATTAGTTTTAGCGATAGGACGTGCTCTTTGGTGATTTTTCTATTTTATTTTACTAGCAAATTTTTTGGTCTAAAATTTTTTGTGTCTACATTGAAAAAAGTATAAATCTTCATGTTTTACACACCAAATTTAACTAAGAGGTGTTATGTTACCTATTTTTTTCCAAACATTTGCCTTCATGTTTTCCAAAACCACTTTTTATACTCCTTGTTTGAAGGAGTGTTGTTATACTACCAATTTTATTTCAAAAACACTTACCTTGTTTGAAACCAATTTTAAAACCATTCATAACTTTGTTTATAAATATTTTTGGTTATGTTTCCAATTTTATTCTAGCCTATTTTCCTTCAAAAAATTTGAGTCTTCTATATTAAATTTCAAATTCAATCTTTCAAGGTTCAAATCCTAAACTAATCAAGTCTATGCCAAAGCCTTGTCTAATTTGGGCTTAGGTGGTTTACCTTTTACTTTTGGATTTTCAAAATTGGGTTGATTTATAATTTGGTTTATAGACCTTTTCCTAGACTTAGGAGTGTTTTTTTGTGCCAAGTTTTGTTTCCATGTGACTTGTTTATATTTCTTTGTGTTGAGTCCTAAAATGTCTTAGACCTAATTTGCCAAGAGTCTCTTGTGAGCCAATTAACAATTTTTATAAGCCAATTACCTAGTTTTTATGAGATAATTATTGATTTTTTATAAGCTAACTACCATAGAGTTGTATTTTTTAAGTCAACTACCTTACAATTAGATTGTTTTCTAAGCCAATTATCAAGTTTTTTGAGCCAATTACTAAGTTTTTTGTGTCAATTACCTTAGTGTTAGTTTTTATTGATCCAATTAACTTAGACTTATACCAATTTAATCCAATCTAATTACCTTATATTTAGATTGTTTTCAAGTTCATTTTTATATTGATCTTGTTTAGATGTCTAGATTTGTGATGTTTAACCAAAGACCTAACACATTTATTTTTTATTTTTATAATTATATCTACAATTTTACCTTGCCTAAATAAATTTGACATAGATCTAGAATATACATTTCAACTTTGGACCTATTTGATAGAGCTAAAATTTATTTACCTCAAATATTTGTTCATTACCATATGTAGACCTTTTATTTTTTTAGAGACTTAGTCATAGATCCAAACATGCCTTATTATACACATAATGGGACCATGTAAAATCCATATTATGAGAAATTTGTTACTAGTGACCCATTTATTCAATAACCTTATGGTGATGATGTAACATATGAGATGGATCCATATCCCTCTTATAATACTCCATATATAGAACAAGGGTAGGACCCACTAGTGCAATAACTAGTTAATGTACCTTCTTATTCATGCCAAAAACAAGAAAAAATGCCATAATACCTTGATAAAATGACACTTGTAGCTAAAAAAATCCAAAAATAATAACCCTACTATGTAACAACACCAAGAAGTTATGACCCATACTTGTTTGATCATCATTTTCTAGAAAATAAAGATGAATTTATAATTAGGTTGGTAGAATTAGGAGCCAAATTCCCAATAGAATTCCCACATAAAATTCTATGTAGCTTGACTAGATAACTTAGTAATGTGCATCATAACTAATGGTTTGAACAAGCATCAACTATTTATAATCAATATTTAGTGCCAATACATAACTAGGTCCAAAATACACTTATAAAAGGGAAAGTTCGAATAGATGATCAATTAGAATAGGTACAACAAGTGTATCAAACATACTTAAACCTAACTCAACTTCAATGCCATGGTTGTTTCAAACATGCCACAAATAGAGCTATCTCCTTCAATTGGGGTATAAATGGATTCTTCTAGATATATACATTATAAAATATACCCATTTAGATAAATCATGATGGTATGAGACTTGTTAAATTTCTCAATTATGATAAAATAAATTACAGATCCTATGGAAGACCTCTCATAAAATGTAGAGAATATCCTACAAGTTCATTATAATTTGAACCAAAGTGGGTGTAATGTACTATAGAGTAACATAAAATAAATTCCTCTAACCAATACCTTAAGTGGTTTTAAATAATAGATGGAAGTTATGCCTTGTTTCTAAACACAATAAGTAACTACCTCTCCTAAATTGAAAACTTCCTCAAACACGTAACGGGGGTTAAATATCCAAAAATAGACAAATATACTATCTCAACAAGTGTTGAACATTACACCACCTCAACAAATGGAAACTAATGTTTCACCAACACAAACATAAATGAATATAACACAAACATTGCCTAATCAATAATGTGTTTTTATTGGTCAAAAAAGAGTGTTGGTTGGTCAAAAATAAATTTCAAACCTCTAATAAGTGCCCAATCAACAATATTTGTTTACCCAAAAATAAGGTTATAATGTACAATAGGTACTATTAGGCAACACTTAACTTTCTCCCAATGGGTACCTCACATATAATAGGTATCTAAATTTCAACACATTCAATTATAGGGATTTATCCAACAATAGGTAAATTTTATATAATAGGTTTCAATGAGTAGGTATCAAGTTCCCACCCCAACTGCAATAGGCCACATCATCCAATTTCCTATCTAAGAGTTACAACAAATGAAGGATGCAATTCATTCCATTCAAACTTAGAATCAAACAAATAAGTTCAAATTACACAAGATATTATTGTATTCATTAAACATGGATTACCTCTAAATACCTTTTCATCTAGGATATGAGCCACCCAAATTTGATAAATATAAGGGAAAAAGTGAACCAAATGAGAATTTAAAACAATTTTTGTTGTTTTTAATTGGTGGCATATAATGACATATATTTGCTTTTCATTTTTCCTAGAATTTTATGTGAACAAGACTTATAATAGATTCTTCAACTATTGAAGAACTTTTTGCCATAATTTTATAACCTTTCAAATAAGTTTGTACAACATTTATTGTATAATCTCTAACATGATATTATAGTGGTAGATTTAGGATAGGAAAAATAGAAAAATGATGAAAGATTTGTTGGTTACATACAATAATGAAGAGCACTTGATAGTTGGTTCACTCATAATTTACTAGACAAATAATTGGCCATGATATTTAGCTAGAGTTTGCATAACAAGATATCCTATCATCTCAAGCTTCAATGTTCTCACACATTGAATAAGTTATTGAAAAGGGAGATACAAACTAAAAATGCCCTTATCAAGAAATGGATTATCAAAATATCTTATTCCAATTAGAATTAGATTCTAAACCAACATCAAGGCTAATAGCACGACCATATGCATAAATAGACCCAAATCCCTATTCAAATACTGATTTCAATTCTAGCTTAGGCTAATACTAATGAAAGGCCAAAGGTTTATACTTGTAATGACAATGTTATTAATAATGGAATCATTGAATCATGACATGTCTAGATGATACAAATATTAGTTTTTCATTTACCTCCACTCATTTAGCAACCACCACCTCCATTAATTCAACCTAGACCTCTACAAAACCTTCCATAAAATACATCACAATTATAAACACCACCATTAATGAGAATACTACACATATCTAGGTCATTTAGTGATCTTAGAGAGGCCATTGAGTTTATCTTCTGTAAGTTGGTTCAAGCCAATATGATTAGCTAGACTATGTGAAAGTCATTTCTAAAGGAATTCATTTTCTTGACTTGTATAAAAATCATGATTTTTATGAGTACCATCAAGTCAAGGGGCATTTTATACATCATTTCATATAACTAATGCATCTAATTGATAATATGCTTGAGAATGGAGAGATATAATGGGATAACCATGCCCCTACATCTATTTATAACTTTGGTATCTATCAAAACCACTTTTCTCAACATAATAACCAACACCACCACCAAAAATAATAGTAACACCGTAAAAAAAAACACCACCATAATAACAACAACATCAATAACAACAATAATAAAAAAATGGTTATAACCAAGGTCAAATTGAATAATCAAACCAAGGAGGTCATCATGTCAATGCATATATTTACAACAATGTTTTAGGACATGTTGAAGGTGGTCATATTTTCAGCATTACCATTAACCTCCAACCAAACATTAATCAAGCTAGATTAGTGCCTAATAATGCCTACCAACTTCTTTATATTTATAATCCTTCTTTAGAATGTGTTAGTTTCCAAGCTCAATGCCACCCAAAAATTACCATTCTAGGCCCTTTTACCTCTTCATTCAATTATAAAGGCTTAGTACTTGATCAATATTATGTAATCATAACTCAATGAGCCAAGATTAACATTAAAGGAACACATCAAAATTCCATAAATGAACCCATTCAAACCCCCATGCCAATAAAAAATGACCCAATTTCCAATACCAAAGAGAAAACCTATGACATTATGTAGCATCTATAAAAGACATGTGCATAAATATCCATCATGGATTTTTTACATATATCTAGCATTCACAAGAGAATACTTAATGAGTACTTGAGATAATCCATTATACTTATTGATATTACACCTAATAAATTTTAATCTATGGTACAACATTTAACACCTAGCTAATGACTTATCTCTGATTATAGTGATATGTCATCCCTTATCCATTGCATAATTACCCCTTATACATAGAGGTTAAGATAAATAGACATATGGTTAAACTTGTCCTTATAGACAATGGTTTGGGCCTAAACATTATGTAGTTAAAGTTGGTGAATCATCCTAGATACACAATAGTGGATATTTATTTAGATATCATTATCACCAAATTATATGATAATGATGGATGGGAATCAAAAGGAACCATCAATTTACCAGTGGTCATTTGGACTTTAACCCATGACACTATTTTCCATGTTCTTGACTTATATTTATCATACAACTTACTCTTGGGCTGATTTTGGTTTCATGAAGTCAGGTCCATCCCTTCTAAACTACATCAATGTATTAAATTCCCCCATTTAGGGATGGAAGTAACTATACCAACTGATATCCAACCTTACCAGTATTGTAAACATCTTGAGGTAGAGTAAGGAGTTACAATTACTATTTTTCCCTAAACCCTATGCCTAAAAATAATGGAGTAAAATATGATAAAGCAAAATCCATTAAAACAAGACTTAAAGGTAATTACATTGACCTTGAAACACTATATTCAACTTAATATTCACATCCATTATATATAACTAACCATTTTTACATATATAACAAAGGTATAAGAGAGTACAATACTCATGACTCCTTTAACATAGCTAAATTCCCTCAGAACCCAAAAGCCTATGGGAGACCGAATGCTAAGACTACTTGCATGGAGTGGTACACTAAGTTAAAATCTAATCTCACTAAACCCATTATTTTTAAATTGGAATCTATCCTAGAATAGAAACCTTTGATTGATTATAATTCATGGATCGATAATGATGATCTAGCTAATTATTACCAAAGTGTTAAGTATCCTATCCCTAATCATATTATGAGTAATCAAGATTATGAAGGTAGCATCCTAGGGGCACATCATCAAGGAATAATTGATATTATTTACATAAACAAGTATAAAATAATGTATGGTATTAGATTTAAACCACCTGGGGGTGACCTTACATACCTTCTTTGAGTTCCAACATTAATGACTAGCAAATACAATGCTAGAAGTGATCTAGGGTCTGATTATGGCATCTAAAATGACCTTGACAAAACTAATTTATTTAATCCTTATTATTTATGTACCACTAATCATATTTTCTCCCTTTTCCACTTACCTTTTATCACCTCCAATTGATATATTATGACTAACAAGAGTCAACAATTCCACTATATGAGTTCAAGAACAATGAGGCCATTTGTGACTTTATGGGTTTGAGGGATCATATTACTATATGAGATCATAAATAATATTTTTATATCAAATTGTATCTTACTTCCTATTTTAGAGAGTTTGTGAACTTCCTTGGCTAAAATTTAAAAAAATCAAACATTGAGGTTTAAAAGTGAAAATCTCTTTGAGGTGCTTTTAGACAAAGTAAAAAGTAAAGAAAAAGGCAAGTCTCTTAGTGAAAACCTATTTCAGGTTCCATTAGAGGGGATGTGTAACCTTTTTCACATGAAGCATAGGATACCACTATTCTATGGTTAATATATGGATCTAAAATCAATATTTAAGAGTGACAAGGTTTTGATCAGATTGTATAAGAGTCCCTAGAGGTATTTGTTATATAGCCTTTACTACCATTGTGTGATTCTAATTCATCCTATTTGGGAGAGTAAAACAAACCATTCTAATTTAAAAAATATAACATTTCCAATTAGTTTACCTCTTTACCAACTCTATTATAAGATGTTTCTATATTCCTTATGGAGGACACTTTTGAGGTCAACATTGGGACTCCAAAGGACCCAAAATGGATTAAATTAGGTGTGTCCCTCACTAAGGAGGAATTTAAAATATTCATATCCCGTTTGAGGTATTTTTTAAATATTTGTATGGGCCTATTTATACATGCCAAATTTGGACCTTGCCTTGGTTGTACACCATCTTATTATACACCTTGATGCCAAACCAATTAAGTAGAAGCTGAGAAAAATACATCCTTTTATTATTTTAATAGTCAATAAAGAGTTGGAGAAACTCTTAGATGTGAGATGTATTTGACCTATTGATTACTCAAAATGGATTTCCAACATAGTACCGGTTAGAAAGAAGTCATAGAGTATCAGATTATGCACTGATTTTTAGGATATTAGCAAAACTTGAACAAAGGATGACTTAACTCTACCAAACATTGACATGATTATTTATTCCATGAAAAAATATAAAATTATTTCCCTTATGGATGGTTTTTCAAGATATAAACAAATTAGGATTGCATCAAAGGACCAACACAAAATAGCATTCACCACTTCATGGGTGAGGTTTTATTATCAAGTGATGCCATTAAAGCTCAAAATTATAGGATCAACATACCAATGAGCCATGATGGTAATTTTTCATGATATGATGCATGATATTTTAAAGGATTATGTTGATTATATCTTGGGTAAACCCAAGACTTGAGCCAACCATCCAATCATACTTTAAATAATTTATGAGAAACTTCAAGAGTACAAAGATAGGCTCAATCCTAAAAAGTGTGTATTTAGTTTAATTTATAGAAAAAATTTAGGCTTTATTATATCTTGTAGGGGAATTGAATTTGATCATGTAAAGGTTTGTGTAATTACTAAGATGTCATCACCATCTACCTTGAAGTAGTTCCATAGTTTCCAAGGAAAGATATAGTAAATTAGATGATTCATTTCATAGATAGCTAATAAATTCCATACTTTTACACTCTTGTTGAAGAAGGGAAACAGTTTATCATGGAATGAATATTATCAAAAATAATTTCATCATATTAAACAATACCTATCTAAACTACCTATTTTTTTCCACCTATAGTGAAGAAGCCATTGTTACTTCACCTTTTAGCTACTAAAAATTCCCTCAAGCCACTTTTGGCACAAAATGTTGAACAAGGCAAAGAGTATGTCATCTACTATGTAAGCTAAACATTTGTTGCATATGAACACAATTATATGCCAATCAAAAAATACTATTTAGCTATGGTTTTCATAGCCTAAACATTATGTCACTACATACTAAATAATAAGACTATTGTAATTTCTAAAGTAAATTTTCTCAAGTATTTACTTTCTAAAGTAGGTTGTTGTATGGCGACGTGGATCATGCTCTTGAGTGAATTTGAGATCAAATGAAAATGAAAAATCCATTAAGGGATAGGTAATTGTAGATCAATTTGTATAATATCCTCTTCCTGATAGTCAACCTCTTATATTTGGATTTCTAAATGAAACCATCATTATTTTAGTATAAGAAATTCCTAAAGTAGAATAATGGAAAATTTAATTTAATGGTTCTTTCACAACATGTGGATTAGGTTCCAACATATTATTTATCACACTTTAATGGGATATTATTCCTAACTCCTTTCACATTGGTTTTATGTGTATTAATATATGTCTAAATATGAATCATTCATCACTAGGCTTCACCAAGAAGTATAGTGGAATATCTAACATTTATTGATTCATGATGATTCACAACTTATAATCATTTAGGTTATAGACTAATACTATATGAAGTATGAGAAGTTGGTACCTTATAAGGGTATGGTTGACATTATTAAGAAAAAAATTTACAATATTCAGTTTGAGTGGATACATAGGACCAATAATAGAATATTTGATGCCATGGTTATAATTGGATTTATGATTCTTATTACAAAAAAATCCAGAGACTCAGTTTTTTATATAACATCTTTTAGCACTAACACATGAATAAGTAGTTGTCAATATGGTTTGTAATATTTTTGGTCTTACATATACTTGGTGTTCTCATGTATATGCTTTCCTCCATGAAATTTTTTTTCCTTTAGAATCTTATCACAAAAATACTTCATCCATAAAGCCTCCTATTATACCTTACTTGGACCTACCTTGTATCATAGATCTATGATAAAATATTTCTTAGTTATTTATCTTTGGCATAATTTGGATTAGTGCTAAGGTATATTCATAAAGGAGTGTGTGGTTTCCACACCAATGAGGCTATTCTTTCTAATACGTTACTTCATACTAGTTATTATTGGTTGTCTATGGAAATTGACACATGTGCCTATATAAAGAAATGTGTAAAGTATTAGAAGCATGATAATTTGATTCATAATCTATCCAAAATGATTAAACAATTGATATAACCATAGTCATTAGCAATATGGGGACTCAACCTCAGAGGTAAGATAGATCTTACATCCTCAAATGGCCACAAACATGTCCTTACTACTACAGGATATTTCACTAAGTGGGTGGAAACTATTCCCTTCACTTATGTGATTCGTAAGCAGATTTCCAAATTCATCTTTAACCATCTCATTTTCCACTATGGTATCCCCTATGACATTATATCTTATAATGGTTGTTCCTTTAAAAACAAATATGTAAACACCTTTTTTCCCTAATACTATATCAAAAAACACTTTTCCATTGCCTATTACCTATAAGGTAACAACCAAATTGAGGCATTTACTAAAACCATTGTCAATATTCTAAATAACATTGTCAATGATGATATTCATAATGAGCACTTTTAAATATTTAATTCCATCTAGGCCTACCATACCACTTTTCTTACTCTAAAAGGAACTACCCCATATTCCCTTGTTTATAGTACTAAGTCCATTCTTCTTATAGATTTTGAGCTTTCTTATCTTCACATTTCATTGTAGCACATCATTGATGATGAGGAATATAGAGTAGTTCATTTTCAAGAGCTAGATTTACTAGATGGAAAGTGCATGGCCACCTTTAATAACCTTCAAACATACTATAATAGATTACATGGTCAATATAATTGGAACATCAAGCATAGAGAATTTGAGCTTGGTGACCTTGTATTAATATAAAATTAAAAAAATTAAATTCAAAGACCAAAAATAAATGAAAGTTTTAACCTAACTTGTTAGAGCCTTATGTGTTTATTGTTAACTATAGTTCTTGAGCCTAAAAACTCACCACACTAGAAAGAAATGAACTTGATGAACTAATGAACATAATGCACCTTAAATGTTTATATGCTTAAGGGAATTGAACTATTGTCTATAAGTATTTTTTATGTTATGTCATTATATACCTATTATTTGTACCATAACATATATACCTTTCATACCATACATTAACCTATTTCTAGTTAGTTATTTTTACTGAAAATCCAATCACTTTTGGCCTCGGTTTAAATTCATTTATACTTCAGGCACATTCAATGGTTAATTTTAGATGCAATTCCATTATTTGTTTTAAATTCAAAGTTTTGAATGGTTATATATGAAAGTAGTAGGTTAGTGGCCCTGGAAATTACATCCTTCATTTGTTGTTACATTATATTTCATTACTCATGCTACTAAGTATAACTAACCTTTGGAAAAATTAATATCACTAACTCTTATTTTTGTTTATTATAGCCTAATAACAACCTCTTTATCATGCATAATTTCATAAATGTGCCATCATTGTGACATACCTTTCCATTTGCCTATTTATGAACTTATTTTACTTAGTTAGATGTCCCACTATAGGGAAAATATAGTGGCTTGAGGTCCATTTGGACTGTGTAGGCAATAGTGAGTTTTTTTGAGGTTAGTTTATCCACCCTTATTTGAATGATCTTATCATTTTATAAGTAATTTAAGTTTGAATGTTATCTTCATTTTTTGAGCAACCTAAGCCATGTTCTCACCATTTTGTAAATGGTATCTCATAATTATACATTGAGTTGAGATACCTATAAAATTCCAGAAAAAATCAAAACATTTCAAAACCCCTAAACATTTGAAAATACCTAGGAAACCCCTAAAAATTAAATAATCATGAAAATTGCCACATAATTTCCATGTGAGATATAAAACCTTCAATTTTTTCTAGGATGGACTCTCTTACCTATCCAATTTCATTTCTAGAACACTTTTCCAATTTCCTCCCATTTCTAGGAGAACTAAATTGACCTAAGGTCTACATAGACTATGTAGGCAATACTTAGATACATGGGGTGTCTCAAGTTAGCTCAATCATGATCACTTCTTCATCATTTTTTGGTAGTTTATTTCATCTTTTTTTCCCTGAAAATTGTGGGTCTTATAGATAATTCATAAGTAATCACTTGTATTTTATCTCCCCATTATTATTTTTCTCTTATCAACTCTTAGTTGTAATCTCTCACCATTTTTTGAGTCACTTTTGTGAGCATTGTGCATTCAAACTTGATGCACTAATGAACACTTGGATTTTTATACACTCACTATTTTTGTAGCAACCTCAATGAAAAATCTCATCAATTTTTGAGTAACCTTAGTGAATTCTATCACTATTTTACAAGCAACCTCAGTCAATGCTCTCACCATTTTTTGAGCTCATTTCAAGCCATAGGTGTAGTTCACACTATGAATTACCAATTTAATTTGTTATTGAATGCTCATCTCTTGTCTTTTAGTGTGGTTTTATCTTAAACCATGCTCTCATGCCTTCCCAAATTTTGTGTTTGAAATTTTATTGAAAGTGAGTATCACCCCCTCTTTCCATTATGCACTCTCCATTTTGAGAGATCATTCTTATATTCCTATATAACCTTCCTCTTTCCATTATCATCAATTTTATTTTATCACATATCCTGCCATAACTACTTTAACTTGAGGTCCTTTGGGACTATGTAGGCAATTCTTGTGCTATTGATTATAACTACCTTTGGTAAAATCAACATCTCAACCTCTAATACTAATTATAACCATCTTTGGGTAAATAAATATTTTAATCAATTCATGTAAGCATTGGCTCAATTGGATTAATCTCATCCATGGGTTAATTTCATTCTTCTTCTTACTTCTTTTTGAGGGACCATCCATCAATCATATGTTCAGACACTCCCTCGAGGGGGAATTATAGGATTCCTAAATTTTTTTAGAGCATCATTCCTCAATCATTATCTTTTTTTTTCCATCTTAACAACTTTTTCATTGTTTGAAAATATGTCACTATGACTATGTATTGCAATGCCTTCTCAAATAGGAGAAAAATTTAAACACTCATTTTTGGCCACTTTCATGTCTAAACTAAGTACTATATTGATTTTTAGTAAATGATGTAATTTAAGCCTAGAAGTCACTTTATTTCCTAAATTCATCCATGCATATGATATAATTACCTAGAAATGTGTTGGGGCTTGCTTATTTGGGGTATTATCCTTTACACAATAATAACCTAGCTTGGATTCAACCCTAATCAAATTATGACATAGAAAATTGACATTCTTAGCTTGTTGATCTATTAATGAAAAAAACTAAAACAATTCATAAATTCTAAAAACCATAAGAGATATTAGTTAAAAATAAAACTTAAATTAACTACTTAATTAAAAATTCCAAGTTGAATTAGGGAATTACATTTTCTAAGAAAATAAATTTTTAATAGAGATGAGGTCAAATTCAGGGGAATTAATAATATCTTTTATTAATTCATAAAAATCAAAAAAAAGGTGAGTCACAACCTCATAAATATATTTTATGAGTTATGATGGCAATAAATATCTTCTATGAGTTGTTAAGCCTTCATAATTACTTTGACCCAACACAAGGTTAATCTAACTTGACCAAGGTTACTTTAGACTCAACCAAGGTTAAAACTAAAAATAACCACCCTAGGGTTAGATTTAATTTCAAGACATATAAATACAAGTTCCGTCACTCTCATCCAACAAGATTTTAAGTGTAAGGTTATTCTGTAAGAATAATTTCAAGAAGCCTCTCAAGTAATTTTATAATGCCAAATTAATTCAAGAAGCTTCATACCAAGCCAAGATAACCTAATAAAATCCACATATGGTTTTATATAATTGATACAAAGGTATAAAATGCATTGATCAAGGTTTCTATATCCCACAATCTAAGCAAGAACATCCTCTATCCTAACAAGTGAACACTAGTTTTGACAAGAAAGGTAACATATATTTATGTTTTTATCTTCTATTTGTAGTTTTGTTCATTGTGTTAGGATCACCCAAGTACTTTCACAAGATTAACTTAGTTTCCATCATATTTTTTTTTTGACTTATGTTTTTATTCACTAACAATGAACTAATGATTTTTTTCTCTTTGGACTCCTAACATTACAGATAGAACCCACTAGGTTGAAGTGTTGAACCATGTGTTAAGTGTGATCTAGAGGATACAAATAAAACTTCATCTCACCCAAGAGTCAAAGGAGGATGCTCGATGTAGAATTTTTTCTTGAGAGTAGTAGTAAAAAAGGCTTACTAAATTGATATTGGTTCTATGGAATTATCTCGTGGTTCTCATGCTAAAAACTATGTTGAATATCAACAAACAAGAACAAGAAGACACTACAAAGAGTATATGGTGTGACCAAGAGCTGCTCGTTGATGTAAAAATTAGGGCTATATTTTTCTGTGATGTCTTACTATACATGGGAGATAAAGTGAATTTTATCATGGCAGATGCATGGTCAAATATGGGAAGTCCCCTAATATAACCATCACCTCACATATTGACTATACTAATAAGATTAAGGTAAAACACATTAGGTTATGAAGAAAAGGTGGCATTGAGATTCAATATGTCAAATTTAGCACCACATTTAAGTTAATTAATATGGTATAAGAAGATAAATAACTTTCATTTCTTGAAATTCCCTAGTGATATGTGAATAGTACATAAGCATTGATAATGGGAGTGAGCACTTAGTGACTAATTTTGCCACTAATCCTAGGACTATGCAAGTTGCACCAATTGATACTTCCCATAATTCATAATCATGTGCCAATAATACATGAATACAACTTATCCATGGGGAAAATAAGGATATTAGATGATAACATAGGGAAATACACTCTAACACCCTATTTAAACCCACACAAAACACACTAGGCCCATAATCACTCACATACCTTAAAGGATGCTAAAATAATATAATAGGATAAGGACTAAAATAACATCACCCTTACTTTCCACCCAAGAGAACACACCCTTGGATAAAGACACTCAAGCCTAATTGACATAAGTTTCAAAGACTCTATCAGCCATGGCCTATACTCAGTAGAAATGACTACACATCAAATAACCGATATGACTTTATAAAATGATAGAGAAGTAAGGATTCCATGTTAACTCCACCCCTTTTTTATCACCACATAGATGAATGTATGATGGAATTCACTCTAGTACCATCATGCTCCATTGTAAGTGCTTATTTGGGTACCAGATCTACATCTTATTGACATCAACAAACCCCATTTCTAAAAAATATGGACCTTTGTGTAAACTTTGAACCTTATCACTAAAAAAATTGACATGTTTTTCACATTATTTGAATTTTAAGATCATCCATGCTTGATAAAGTTGGCCTATTTCTTCATGGTTCTACTTTAACCTTGCCTAATGTTACTGACAATGGATCTTCATGTTTCAGTTGCAAGTTTCATAGGACCCTCATGTAATGGACTACACTTGGAATTTGTAGATTAATCCTATTCAGGGTATTAATAGCCTTTATTTGTGAGAACTCAAAGTTAAATTCATGTGCTGAAGCCCTCCTTTAGAAAACCCTAGCTTAGACCCTTGGTTTAAATCTAATTTGGTGGGAGAAAATTTGGCAAAAACATTTTAAACATACTTAAGACCTAAGCGTAAATTTTATGTTAAGGTTTGGTTGTGTTTTTCAACATGACCAAACCTTGGTATAAAATTATGGGTTTGGTATTTTTATATTTTGAACACCTTTGGCTCCCCTTTTATTGTAAATGGGGTCTAACATTTATTTTTGTAAGGACATTTTATTTTCCTAACTTGGTCTTACATTATGTCACATCATCCTATTTATTGTGAACTTGGACTAAGACCTTATTAACAATGTCCCATTCATGTTTGTTAACATGAACTATATCTTATTACTAAGACCTTATCCTAATTCCCCACATTAACTATCCCTAACTTAAGTATCTTATCTTTTTGTAGAATTGATGACTTTCACTTTATCGAGACTAGAATATTAGATAGAGTGAAGGAGGTCAAATGAATATAAATCCTTGATCCATTAGACCAATCCCACATGATCACCTAGATCAATATCAATGGTCCACACTTAATTGAAGGTCAAAGATCTGATGACACAACACTAAGATCAAATCATAAAGGGGATCACTCTTATTAAACATGAACATACCCTAAGTTTTACCCTAAGGTCTTAGTTGTATTTATTAATATAATGAAACCTTAAGATAAAACTTATGTTAGGGATTTAATCATTTATAATTCCCCTTTATTTAAATACTTAATACTCATATGGTAATTTGATCCCATTTCTATATGGTCCTAGCCTTAATCTATTTTTAATTGCAAGAACCAATCGTATGTACATATCCAAATCAAGATCAACAATCCATGGCTACTCATAAAAAATAGATATAATGGATTGAACACAATTTTACAATTTCAAATACCCCCATAAATCTTTCAATTATGGCAAGTGTCACCTTGTGAGAAACTCAGATAATGATCAATAATGTGTTTGTCCTTCCCAATGTTAGTAGGGTTAAAGCTCAAGATCCCTATGGAAACACCACATGGTACTCATGTGTTTGAGATTAATGTTAAAAATTCCCCATGTATCAAAAAAATACTTAACCTAAGTTTTTACCATAAGGTTTATTATATATTTTTAAATACAACGAAATCTTAAGCTAAAACCTTAGATTATGACTATAATATTTGAAGGGTCCTTTTTTATTATGATTTAAAGACTTAGGATCATAACTTAGTCTAATTTTAATATATAGACATGATCTAACTTGATCCTATTATTTTTTTCAAGAATTAGTGATGTGCATCCACTCAAATCATGATTGATGATCTATGATTTCTCATAGAGGATGATCGAATGGAGCATATCAAAATCAAGATCTATGGAACATAATGAACTTCATGAACTTAAATTTGACATTATTTCAAATGTCATTTGATTCCCATGAGGCTATTATTGATGTCTATGAGGCCATCAAATTCAAGCCCATCAACCACCTTGCTTAGACAAATAAATTAGTTTTAAAAACATTGATAAGGCTTATTACTTATGTTGTAAATAAATGGTACCCCCTTTTAAAAATATAAAAATGCTCAGAGTCTTTAAACTTTAATGGTAAAATGATCTTGTGGTAATATTCATAGACATAGACTTAATCTAAGTATCTATCCTAAGGTTCCAATTGTATTTATTAACACAATAAACCTTAGGCTAAAAACTTGTATTATGTTTTAATTTAATGAGAGGTCTCATTGCCATAAAACTTAGCTAAAAAATGTTTAACCTAAAGTTTCATCAAATTTATTAGCATGATAAAACCCTAAGTTTAAAGCTTTGTAATAGGTCCTTTTATCATCCAAAAGGTGGGGGGTGCACTTTACATTATGTTTCAAGACTTATCTTAAATACTTTAGCCTAAAGTTTATATCATGTTTATTAACATGAAATGAACCTTAACCTAAAGTCTTTATCCTATGTTCCCTTTTATACCTTGACACTAATTAAAGACCATACACTTTTTCAAGATTGATGGCCTACAATTAATTAGAGCAAGTTGATTAGATGAAGAATAATTAATATGAACTATTCAATTGAACCTTCAAAGGCCCATAGGTTCAATGTGTGGTGAACGTGCATTCCTTATGCAATTGATAGGGTGTAGAGCCTAGGAGGACCATAAGGATGCTATGTGGTGTATCTATGGAGCCCAAGATAGATAAGGGACAATAGTTTGAAATTCCTAAGAACATGATCTACGACCCATGTTTATTTGTTCATATAGATCTGATGACATGAGATAAAGCAAATTTTAAAAGTCAATGGCTAGTGCTTTAAAGCATTAATGAAAATGTAGTGAAAGTTGTCAAATGGATGCCACATAGATGCCACACTAACATAAAATGACAAAATCAAAGATTTTATGGGAAAAAAAAGGCAAAGGTATAAAGGCATAGGTCTAAATAAAATACAAGGCATGAATTATCCTAGGCCTGAGAAACTGTCACCATTAAAGCTAAAGAAAATCCCTAGCCTTCATAAAAAACCCTAATTTGATCTTAAATTGATCACATTCAAGCTATACAAGAGCCCTATTGTCATCTAAATGAGTGAAAACTACTCTAGAGGCAATTTGTAGGCCACTAGTGAGTAATTTACAAAACCCATAGTCATGACAGCTCAAAGACAATAACAAAGGGAGGACACAAAATTGTACTTAACCTTGAACATGGAAGGGTCTTCGAGGACACTAAATTTTATGTTGCATCATTAAACACTGGGGATAATTGGTCCAAACTTTTATATACTATTAAAGAGATGAAAAACATCATAAAAGAAGAGAAAAAGAATGCCACAATAAAATAGAGATACAATGTCTTAGTCTCCATTCAAATGACTCATATCCATGACATGGTATAAAAACTTTAGGTATTGCATTGTATTAATGTCATTATTACTATTTTCAAAGATTGCAAAATTGATCAAGACATGATAGTACATGAATATAATTTTAAAAAAGTAGCATATATCTCCCCTCTTGCATTTGAAAATTATTACAAGATATGTAAGCCTTAGGTGGATTTGCCCATAATTAGAGAATGGTCAAACAAAAATGACATGCAATCCATCCTTAACCCATGCTTGTACTCAGGAACCCATGTAGTCATATACCCCACTGGTAAGATTCTAATTTCCCAATTTAGGGAGGGAATTAGAATAATCATAACATTGCTAAATAGATTGTCTAGGGGCCCCTCCACTACATATGTAAATAAAATATGGGTCTCTTATATATATTTCATGGTAGAAAAGGGACTCACTCCCCCAATAGATGAGATGATCAACATTTGCTTGAAACAATAATTTTCTACCATAAAGAATAAAACCAAAAATAACTTCTTTATGATGTCCTATCTTTTAGATGCCCTAATAGCCACCACCAAAATCCTTAACATGAAGAATTGGTCACCTAAAGGTAGACAACCTATTTCCCATCACTATTCTAATTTACATATATTCAAGTATAGACACAGTATGCAATTCAAATATGATTATGTATATCTAACTATATTAGAAGCCATTACATGCATCCTTATGGGTAAGGTTATCCCTCTAATAAAGAAGTATGTGGAGCTAATTGGGGATATCTAGTTATATCCAAAATACACTATAATTAAAATAGAGGGGACACTGACTCAACCACTCAAATTGCCAGTCTATGTGCCTACTAATTTTCAAGAGTAGGAAATAGCAAACCAATTATTCCATGGTATAGACGGAGCATTCAAGATCAAAAATAAGGGAATCCTCCACCCTTTTCCTTTGGCCATTAGTAGGACTATATTACAAAATTAGGAGTAGCTAGACACTATATCTAGACACATAAACTCCTTTAATTTATATTTGGATGAGTTAAGGCAATGGGACCCTTATGATAGGGTTATGAATAATTTGAAATAAAAAATAATAAACAAGACCTATGAACACCATCATGGTATCCATGATGTAATGTATATTAGGGCCACCAATTTCATAATAGTATTGGCTAGGCTAAAGAAGCATAATATTAGGGTTGAGGCTAGGTTGGCTAGATATGAGAAACCACATGGTGAAATATGGCAAGTGGAACCCATGTAATACCACTTGTTACTTGGACCCTATTCTAGGACCCCTCTAGAATAGCCACAATTATAATTACAAAAACTTCAAGTACAAGTTTCATAAATGTCCAAAAAGGATAGATTAGAAGAAAAACCTAGTGAAGGGGTATCATCTTCAGCCCAATCTAATAGACCAGAGTCCCCAATTGAGTACATTAACATGATTGTACTAGGTATAGTGGAGGATACACTCAAAGTACTTATTGATGCCTATTTATCAATTGAAGAAGAGAAATAAGTAGAATAACCATAAGCCCAAGTTAAATAATTAGAAAAGGAAAAAGGAAAGGAGATAGATTTGGACCTAGTTCTAGTTACAACCATTTAAAAGAGGAAGGTTAAGCTAGCATTAGTCCTAGTTGGAAAGAAAAAACTAAAGTTAACTTTCACTCATCCTTTGAGTGAAGTTAAATTATTTAGTGATGATAATCCTATTCATGGACCAATCATCCTTGAATGGTTCTTATATGGAAAATAAAAAAGATTCCAACCTTACACCATTCATGGGCCATGAACAATGCAGTCAACATCATTTTCCATGATGAGCTCAATCCATGAATAGTTACTCTGATGAAAGAAGAGCAAGAAATAAATATGATAGCCCCTAGGGAGACAAGTGGCATTTAGGTGGACACTCTCAAGGCCTAAAATAGAAAACAAATGGAGATTTTAGAACTTATAAAGGTGATATAATCATTAGTTAGTGTGTAGTCTAACCCAAAGACTTTAGGACTAGAAAGAGTGACAACAAAGAAAGCCATGGTTGGGGTGAAGAGATAAATTTTTAGAGAGTTTAACCATTTGTTGGCTTGACTCCCGTAGGAAGTCAAGGACCCAATCAAGACCCAATACATAAGGAGGATATAATTGGATTATTTGATGCTCATTTAGCTCAACTAAAAGTGATCATCAAAATATTGTATCAAAAAATAGAGAACCTACAAAAAAAGAGCAAAATCTTGAGATACAGGTTGTTTTATCAATCCCTAAATAAATGATCAAGATTTTTGAGGCATCTTTCTATGATATGTTTGACTCCTTGAAGATAATTAAGTTAAGTAAAAGTCCATAAGCCAAGAAAGATGCAATATCCAAGGGTTTAATAGCCCAATGGTAGAGTTCAAAGGATAAAATAAAGGAGCTAATCAACATACTAATTAAGGGTCAAATTATTGATTTCAAAACCATTAGTCTAGCCCATTTAAACACAATCATGGGATTAATTATTGACAAAATCCAAAGTTTGTGTACATGATAAAGTAACTTAGAAGGCCCCTAAGAGATGATGAAGAGTTGATGGATAAAATTAAATAAATCCTTGGAACCATGATTTCTAAACCTACAAAACTCATCCCCCTAGGCATCATTTTAGATGATGAATATAAACATAGAGCCACCTTGGTCATGTAATAATTAAGAAGTAAGATTCAAGGCACATCTAGGACCAACAATAGTAGGGTCATGAATATGATCCTTATCATAGAAGAGAAGATTTTCAAGGTAAGGAACATCAAAGAAGCCATGACAAGAAATGATAAATATTTTGAAGACTTCGCTAACCAAGAAGATGAGTGCCTCCTAAAGCCAACTATAAATTTAAAAATAGTTGATGAATAACACTAAAATGCCATGAGGATTCTTCAGTAGTAATAGGGGATTTAATCTGCATAAGACCCAATAGATAACTAGTAATATTTTTTTTTTTTGGAAACTTTGTAATGTTTGAAAATGGAATGTTATTTTTGTAAATGCATGTGCAAATTTGTTAGCACATTTTCCCATAGGTCAGTTCACTTAGGAAAAGGGAAATGTATTCTAGAAACTTTATAAAAATGGGTAGCTATCTTTACCTTTACACATTTGTAGCTAACATGACTGACTAATATACTACCATAGCCTCCTATAATAGGCATTATTACCATTTTTAAGAGAGGAGTTTTGGAGATAAAACTATCATTTAACTTTTGGAGCAATTTAATACAAGTAGGGAATACTATAAAGTTTGTCTCAATTATTTATGCAAATTATATCATGGATTTTATCTCAATTGTCTATTCTAGGACTCAGATTTAAATTTTTTTTGGGACTTTTGAATGTGCTTCTTTGATATAGGTTTGCTAATTTCTGTCAATTCTAGATTATTTGAATGATATTGAATTTTCTTTTTTTATTTGCTAATGTGTAAATACTATTTGAATGCAATAGTAAATCTTTACAAAAAAGTTAATTCTTACTTATATTCCTTCATTTTTTCCTTAGATACTCACCTAGTGTGTAGTGATATTTGAGAATATACTATTTTACACTATCTACTTGTTAAGTACATGTTTAGTTAGATTTAAACCTTGTCATGATGTCTAAGGAAAGAACCATCAATCAAATTCTTTCTACCCTACCCTTTCTTTTGATTTTTTTAAAACCAAATCACTCTAGTTTAAATTCCATTATAAATATTCATTTAGATTAGTCTTTAGTCTATAAATTATATCACAAATACATTGATAATAACATAGCTATTTCACACTTTTCATAGATTTTTTAAAAATACCATGATGGCTCCTAATAACTAATCAATATAAATATTTTGGAATAGTTTGTTTGCTCTGTCACTATCCCACCATAGGTAACTAGATCATCATAATATGCTACTCATGCTTTAAATCTCTTGAATTCTAAAATGAGAAGTGTTGTTTAAACACTAAAATCACATGTGATACATTTAGAGGCATCAACACTGATGGTGCTAGAAAGAGGGCCAATCTTTGTGAATTTATAAGATCTTTGCTAATTTTGGTGTGTTTTGATCAAATATTAGTGTTATATTTACATATTTGTGTAGTTATTTGCTCAAAAGTGTAAATATAATTGATCTTCATGGTCATTGACCCATCTTTATGCTTCCTTAAGACAAAGATCAAAGTTATTTGAAGATAGATGCTTAATTATGGTAAAGATAGCTTAAGATCTGAGGGTCCAAAGTATTTGAGGTTAGAATAACTTGTTTTAGTCAAAGATTGATACATATTTTACAAATATAATTTTATTTGATCTTATAAGTGCAAATATTGATCATATTTACATAATTAGACACATATTTGAGCTAACTTAGTTAAATTTTGGATTCCTTTGTTGTTCTTTATAAATCTCTACAAAATTTGATTAATGTACAAGTATAATCCTTATTCTTCATAAAGGTTGATTTAACACATCATACTTCAAATAGGATCCAAAGTTCTCAAGATGGAATTACCAAGAGTCTAGATAATGTCACATTTTAGAGACAAGGGAACCTTTACTCAAATTGGAAGTCCATAAGAGGGTCAGTTGAGACAAAGGTAGATGTAAATGTTTGAATTATTTACCAACTTCACTACTCCAAGGTAATCTTACATTATATCTTCATAAAGGTATGGCTTGGTTAGGAAGCTCTCTTATTAACATACAAGGTGCAATTTATGACCTTCCTCCCAATCCCAAAAAATATTGGCCAAATTTTAGTCTTGGTGGTATTATAACAACATAAGAACATGTTAAATCATTCAAATATACATTAATATTGTTAAATGTAATTCATGAAGATGTAACATGTAGGTTGTTTCCTTTCACATTTTAGGATGCTACATATAAATGGTTCCTTAATTTACTTGATAATTACATTACCACCTAAGATGAGTTAAAAAACATTTTCATTGACTAATTTAGTAAAATAATTAGTCCTTGTGTCCTGTACCAATAGTTTACCACCCTAAAAATGGATGATAATGAACCTATAAGGGCTTTTAATGATATGTTATAGAAGATACACAACATAGCCATTGACCCTTGTAATCCCAATTAGGTATTAGCTTTCAAAATCTATAAACATTCTCTTGATCCCATGACTTTAGTATTCATTAAGAGGGTTGTAGGTCCTATGAGCACATTAGATTTAGCTTATGCTGAGGCTATGATCATTAATGACCAAATACAACCTCAAGTAAAAATGGCCTACTTTGTCCCAAATGTTGATCAATCTATGCCTACTTTGAATATATATCCCAATAACAATCATAATAGAATATCCCTAAATCAGATCCCAACGCTAAACTAGTTACCCTTGAGCCATGTTGCCCCTAGTCAAAACATAGGATTCCTGGGCCATGCTAAAACTAGATTTAGTCCAAATTATCAAAAAGGCATTAATACTAACATCTGGTGCTAACCAAGTTCATAACTCTAAGACCCCAAAAAGTGAGAATGGATCTATTTTAAAAATGGTTCAAAATATTAGCATGATATTTCTTCAATTATAAAAATAGGTTAGTCATACTAGTGAAAGCTTAAAAAGGAAATTCTCCTTCCAGAGGTTTAATAGACCCAATAATAGGTTTCAAAATGACCAAATGCAACCTCATGGACAAATGGCCTACTTTATCCCAAATGTTAATCCACATATGCCTACCTTGAATATATATCCCAATAACAATCAAAATGGACTAGCCCTAATCAGATCCCAATGCTAAACTAGTTACCCTTGAGCCATGTTGCCCTTAGTCAAAACTTAGGATTCTTGGGCCAAGTTAAAACTAGATTTAGTATAAATGATCAAAAGGCATTGATACCAACCTCTAGTGTTAACCACATTCATAACTTTGAGACCCCAAAAATTTATAATGACTCTATTTTTAAAATGGTTCAAAATCTTAGCATAGACTTTCTTTAGTTATAAAAATAGGTTACTCATACTAGTGAAAGCTTAGAAAGGAAATTCTCCTTCCAAAGGTTTAAGAGGCCCACTAAAAGGTTTCATAATGACCAAATACAACCTCAATGACAGATGGATTACTTTATCCAAAATGTTAATCCACATATGCCTACCTTAAATATATATCCCAATAACCATTAGAATAGACTAGCCCTAAATCAGATCTCAATGCTAAACTAGTTACCGTTGAGCCATATTTACCCTAGTCAAAACTTAGGATTCTTGGGCCATGCTAAAACTAGATTTAGTCCAAATGATCAAAAGGCATTAATACCAACCTCTAGTGATAACCAAGTTCATAACTCTAAGACCCCCAAAAGTGAGAATGAATCTATTTTTAAAATGGTTCAAAATCTTAGCATGGACTTTTTTTAGTTATAAAAATAGGTAAGTCATACTAGTGAAAGCTTAGAAAGGAAATTCTCCTTCCATAGGTTAAATAGACCCAATAATAGGTTTTATAATGATAGATTACATAATAATAAGAATAATGAATCATCTACTAACAAGAAGAACAAGGACATTAATCTTATTGATATTGCATTAATAGATTACTATAGAGTTCATTGTAATGCTAAGCACATAAATTGATTACATTGAGTTCTGTAAATCTTTTTAAGCCTTTTAAGAAGTGTTGGACACTTTTGAGGTAGTACCTAATAAAGATAATGGTGAAAATACATTATGATCCAAACTTGCTGACCAAACCTTCATGGTGGAAATGTTTAATTTCCCCTTCCAAGAAAATAATGAACTTGATGATGTTCATGAAGAAGTTCATTCCTTATAGTAGTTCCTAAAGAAGACCTACCCTCTAAGGAATAGAGAATAGAGTATCCTTTGACTACTTCTACTCCTCTAAACAACTTTGTCACCCCTTCAAACACTACATTAGATACTAACCCAGATCCTACAAATGGAAGTACTTATAAATAGAGTATTGATACATCTATGCCTTCAAATAAAACTAGGTATAACATTAAATTGCATGAATTAACAGAGATAACTATGCAAAAAATATCTATTATTAGAATCCTTGTCCATGAAACCTAACAATATGTCCAAGACTAATAATGCAAACATAGCTATGTACAAAGCTGAAATAGAGTCCCCACCCTTCCTACTTATAGTTATAATGTTTGGTAAGAACTTGCATAATTGTTTGTTGGATTCTAGTGCCTTTACAAATATTATGCTTGTAGGTATTTTTAAGTAACTTAGCTTGACCCCCATTAAATCTGATAGGGTTTTCACCCAATTAGATAAAGTCTAAGGTCAAAGTGATAGGAGAATTGTTAAATGTTCACATGCAACTAGCTTCTGATCCAAGAGTCCAACAATTCATAGATATCCAAGTGGTGGATATCCCTAATGCCTATGGACTGATTTTAAGTAGAGAATGGACAAAATATTTAAATGGATATATGCCCATAGAATATTCACATTTTTGGCTACCTTGGAAAGAATTTCCAAATCAAATCAGAGTCGAAAGAAAACCAAGGATGAAACATATGATCATGAAATGCAATGTTGTAAATGAAAAGGTGAACATAGTTAACTTTGATTTGGGAGTTTTCACCCTCATAAATGCTAAAGTAAGTAACTATAAGCCTTCTCATACTATTCTTGGATTGTGGAAGGTGTATTTTGATGGGGCTAGGTATAAATCTAGATATGGGGTGGGCATTGTTCTAATTGACCCTGTTGGTAATAAATAGCATCCTTCTTACAAACTCCATTTCCCATGTACCAATAATCTTATTGAATATGAGGCTCTCATCCTAGGATTACAATTTTCCATCAATAAAAAATTCAAGGAACTACTAGTTTATGGTGACTCAAAACTAGTAGTCATTAGGTAAGGATTGAATATCAATGCAAATTATCATACCTTAAGAGGTATAAATTTAGGATCTAAGATCTAGTTGATTATTTTGATGTTTTCAACATTATGTCTATCCCTAGGAAGGAAAATAAAATTTCTAATGAACTAGCCTCTACTGTAGCTAACCTCATGCCTGACCAGGACTCACTAAATTTTAGCATTGAATTAATACCTTATTCTCTTTTCCTAGATAATGTAAACCATCTGTAGGTCTTTAATGATAACCAGTAGATCCTAGAATTCATGACTAGTTTAGAAGAATTTGAGTCTCATGTCATGGATGAGGCTAATAAAAGTGCATTTAGAGAGAATAAAGCTAATTACAAATTCATTCAGTTGAATGACAATAGAATTTTTAAGGGCATGATTGCTTTGGAAAGACCATTTGATCAGGATAAACTAGTTGAGACCCCTAAAGTTCCCAAAGTGAGTAGGAAAGATTACAATGAAATTGACCTTGGAACTCAAGACCAAACTCATATAGTTAATATTTGAAAAGATTGTACAAGTTCTGAAAATAATAAAGCCAAGGATCTATTGACAAAGTAAAAATATTTCATAACCTAGTCTTATGATGACTTGAAGATTTTTGACCCAAGAGTCATCACCCATACTATACCTCTTAGAGATAATTTTAAACCTTTCAAGAAAAATCAAAGTCTTATGAATCTTGTTTTGGAAACCATGTTTTTCAAAGAAGTCAATAAGTTGTTAGATGTTAGAATTGTATTTCCCATCAGACACTCTACTTAGGTTGCCAATTTGGTGTCAGTTAGGAAAATAAATTGTGAAACTAGATTATGTATTGATTTTAGAAATTAGAATAGGGCATTTGAAAATTATAATTATCCTCTTCCCTCTCTTGACCAATTAATAGAAATTGTTTATGGCTCATCCATGATGTCTATTCTTGATGGTTTTTTAGGGTATAGTCAGTGGTTGGTAGACAAGGAAGATAAGATGAAGACAACATTCACAACTAAATAGGGAACCTTTGTATAAAAAGTAATGCCTTTTGGAATGATAAACATAGGATCCACTTTTCAAAGGGACATGTGCCATGCCTTCTAAGGCTTAATTGATAAGTGCATTATAATTTACATGGATGATTTAACTATTTTATCTCAGAACAAGGAGGACCATTTCATACATTTACAGTAGGTATTTTAAAGGTTTAGAAGGAATGGAATTTACTTAAAACTTAATAAAATCATTTTTTATGTCACTCATGGTAAATTTTTGGGTGATTATATCACTAAATATGGAATCTCCATATATCTTGAAAGAGTGGATGCCATATCAAAGATAGAGCCTCCCAATAGTAGAAAATAATTAAAATACTTTTTTGTCAAGATAAATTATGTGAGAAAATCCATTTTTGGCTTTGCAAAAAATTTCAAACCATTAAATGATATGCTAAATAAGGATGTTAAAGTCTCATGGAATAAGGAGTCTAAGAAGGCCTTTGGAGATATCAAAGAGTCAATCAACCAAACTTTAGTCTTGATAAGTCCAAACTTTTTAAAGAATTTTTATCTCTACTTTGTTTCCTCTGATCACACCATTGATGTTGTTTTTACATAGAAGATATATGAGCATGATCATCCAATTGATTTTATGAAAACTAACTTGAAATTTTTTGAGTTAATCTATCCTTTAATTTATAAACAAGCTTTTGTGTTAGTCAAATCCATCAAGAAATTTAGGCACTACTTTCTTAGGAATAAAGTGCATTCCATTATTATAGATCCAACCACTAATTTAATGCTAAGTGAAAATGAGCTTGGAGAATGAAGAGTTAAGTGGATGTTTGTCCTCCAAGAATATGACATAGAGGTGAAGACTACAAAGTTTATAAGGTGTCACGGTTTGATCCAAATGATTATAAATACTAGCCCCAAACTAAGTATTATGTAGGTTGACTAGTATAATTTTCAACCTAATGTCTATTATGATCCCATAATTCATTTAATAATCAATGACACTTGTCCTATAAGACTAACCAGGGAGTATAAAATATCCTTGAGGCTCAAATCAGCTCACTATCTGATCAAGGATGGGATCTTATACTAAAACAACTTTGAAAGTGTGTACTTAAGATGTGTATCTAAGGAAGAATCCACTAAAATAATAAGAATGTAAGAAGTGGACATCCATCTAAGAGAACCATAAATCACAAGATCCTCAAGGCTAGTTACTATTGGCCCAACATTTTTTAAGATGCTCATAAGCATTTAAGAGAATTCTATTCATGCCAAATCTTTATCATAAAATAACCAAAAGCACCAATATTATTGCAAATAGTAATGGTTGATAAACCCTTTTCATAATGGGGGATATATTTCATTGGAATAATCAATCCTAACTCATCATAAGGTAATAAATATGTTCTAATAGCAACTAACTATTACACTAGATGGACTGAGGTAGTAGCTACCAAATAGTGTAAAACCAAAGAAGTGATCAAGATTTTAGAAGAAAACATATGCACAAGATTTGGGACTCCACTTTATTTGGTATGTGACAATGGGTCTACATTCATATCTATATAAATTATAGAATGAGCATATTATAATGGTGTTATCCTCAAGTTATCATCAAACCATTACCCCCAAGGTAATGTAGTATTTGAATCAACAAATAAGAACTTGATGAAGTCAATTAAGAAATATACTACTAATAAACCTAGAACATGGCATAATCTCCTCAAATATTCCCTTTGGTTATAAAAAACAAGAATAAAATTAGCCCTTAAATCATCCCCTTTCTTATTGGTATATGGCTAAGAAACTATATTCCCCATCACCCTTAAGCTGCCAATTTAGAATTTTATGACATATTATATAGAGGAAGACCAAGATTTTTCAAACTCATGGTTAATTGACATAATTTAGATGGAGGTTGTCTAATAATAAGATTTTAGTGACTTTATCAAGCACTAGACCACAATGAAAAGGTGGTTTGATAAGTGATCAAAGATCAAGGTGTTCTAACAAGGAGACTTGGTTCTTCCTTGGGATAAGACATTTGAGCCCAAAGGCAAGCATGGTAAATTCACACATTTATGGATTGTCCCCTATCAAATTGTAGAAGCACTTAGAAATAAAACCTTTAAACTGAAATACCTATATGGATTAGAATTCACACATCCCACCAATGGATAGTATCTCAAGCATTACTTCTTGGGTGCTCCCCCTAGGATCTTCATGGATTAAATCTATAAGAATGGTTAGAATTAGTGTAGGTAGGCTAGTTAGTTTCCTTTAGTTCTTTCCTTCTTTTCCTTTATTTTTTCATAGGTTTTTACATATTTATTTCTTTTTCTTTGCCTTCTAATTTGTTGCTTTTTGTTGTGTGTTAGTTTTTTTGTTATTTTGTTCCTTACTTGTAATAAGTCCTTTTGGTATAGCCCTCAACTCAAAGCTAATTTATTTTTCTTAAAACCTCCATAAGTTTAAAAAGTAGGTCAAAAAATTATGTATTTGTTGGCCATGGATTTGAGATATGATCTTGATGTTATAATTTAAAGAAACTAATTAAGACTGATGGATAGGTTAACTATTTGATAATACCTTAAACATTATCTTGACCTGAACTTGGTTTTAAGAAGAATTGAACATGTAGAATGAAAGTTTAATCTATTAAGGCACAAACATGCTTGCACTTAAAAAACATCCTTACTTGGGAAAAAGGTTCTAACCATATGTGATTATCTAAATATCAAACACTTGACCAAATCCTTAAACCTGGATACCTTAGTTCCCAACCTTTGTTGGAAATCCTAAAAGACCTAAAAATACAAAAAACAAGAACTTATTGTAAAATAAAAAGTTTTTCAATCTAAGATGATTTTGTTAATCTACACTATGGCTATAGATGTCTGACTAGCAGTGGAGTAAGGCCATGAGTAAAGCCAAAGACATCTCTATCAGGGTTATGGATGCTTGGCTAGCATTAGAGAAATACCCAAGCCTTCCCTAAACTAGAAGCATGGTTTGTAATGAATATATAGACATGATCCAACTTAGTGTTAATAATTAAAGGCATGAAACCTAAAACTTGTCCCCTAAATCCTATGTGAAATAGTAAGTGGAATCAAAACACATACACATCATGGCTATGTTTTAATGTTTGATCCTAATTCTACATGTGCAAGGTTTTTTCAACCATGAATTGATCTTGATAATGGAATTGATCAAGTTGAATAAGTGACCTAGTTATTTGTTTAAACTAGAGTCTCTAATTTCTAACATATTATTATGTTTACCTTGGGAGTCACTATTTCTTAAGGTCAACATACACCATTTTTGAAAAATAGGGACCCTTATGTAAAATTTTAAGCTTAACACTAAAAAACTTGACTTTATTGCACATTATTTGAATTTTAAGATCATACATACCTAATAAGGTTGGCCTATTTATTCATGGTTCTTTTTTAACCTTGCCTAATGTTACTGATAATGGATCTTCATGTTTTAGTTATAGATTTCATGGGACCCTCATGTATTAAACTACACTTGGAATTTGTAGATTAATCCTATTCAATATTTTACTAGCCTTTAGTCTATGAGAAATCAAAGTTTAATTCATGTTCTAAATCCCTCCTTCAGAAAACCTTAGCTTAGACCCTTGGTTCAAATCCAATTTGGAAAGAGCAAATTTGGTTGGAATGTTTTAAACACACTTTAGACCTAAGCCTAAATTTTATATTAAGGATTGGTCATATTTTTCAACATGACCAAACCTTGGTCTAAAATTATAGGTTTGGTCTTTTTATATTTTGAGCCCCTTTGGCTCCCCTTTTATTGTAAACAAGGGCTAACTTTTATGTTTGTAAGGACCTTTTGTTTTCGTAACTTGGTCTCACATTATATCACATGGTCCACTTTGTTTTGAACTTAGACTAAGAACTTATTATCGATGTCCCATTTATGTTTATTAACATGAACTAAACCTTAGTACTAATACCTTATCCTAAGTCTCGATATTAACTAGCCCTAACTTAAGTATATTTCCTCTTTATAGAATAGATGACTTTCACTTCACCAAGACCAAATTATCAGACAAATCAAAGGAGACCCAATGAATCTAAAGCCTTAATCTATTAGACCAATCCCATGTGATCACTTAGATTAAGATTGATAGTCCACACTTAAGCAGAGGTCAAAGATCTGATGGTGTGCCACCAAAATCAAAGCTTAAAAGGGATCCCTCTTATTAAACATAAACTTAGCCTAAGTTTTACCCTAAGGTCTCAGTTTTATTTTGTAATTTAATAAAAACTTAGGATAAAACTTATGTTATGGATTTAATCATTTGTAAGGCCACTTTATTTAAAGACTTAATACTCATTCAGTAATTTGATCCCATTTTTATATGGTCCCACAATCACTTAATCTATTTTTTATCACAAGATTCAATCATATGCAAGTATTCAGATTAAGATCAATGATCCATGGCTATTCACATGAAATGGATCTAATAGAGTGAACCCAACATTATAATATCAAAGATCCCAATAAATCCCATGATGATGATAAGTGCCACCATCTTGAGAATCCAAATCATGATCGATGATATGTGGGTCCTTCCCAGGGTCACCAGGGTCAAAGCTCATGATCCCCATGGAATCACCACATGTCACTCTTGCATTCAATCTTAATTTTAAAAATGACCCGTGTATCAAAAGTATACTTAACCTAAGATTTTACCCTAAGGTTTATTGTATTTTTTTCATATAATGAAACCTTAGGCTAAAACCTTAGATTATGACTATAATATTTGAAGGGTCATATTTTATTATGATTTGAAGACTTAGGCTTATAACTTAGTCTAATTTTCATATATATCCCCAAGATAACTATATCCTCTTCATGATTGTAGGAACCAATGATGTGCATATACTCAGATCATGATCAATGGTCTGTGATTGCTCATAAAGGACGATTAGATGGAGAATATCAAAATCAAGATCTATAAAACCCACTGAACTTTATGAACTTAAATTTACATTCTCATGAACATAATTCAATGCCCATAAGTCCATCATTGACATTCATGAGGCCATCAAAGTCAAGCTCATCAACCACCTTTTTTAGACAAATGAATTTATGTTAAAAACATTGCTAAAGATTGATACTTATGTTTCAAGTCAATGGGACACCCTTTGTAAAATATAAAAATGCTTAAAGTATTTGAACCTTAATGGTAAAATGATCTTGTGGTCTAATATTCATGGACATAGACTTAATATAATTCTCTATCCTAAGGTTCTAATTGTATTTATTAACATGATAGACCTTAGAATAAAAACTTATATTATGTTTTAATTTAATGAGAGGTCCCATTGCCACAAAACTTAACTTAAAAAAAATTAACCTAAAGTTTCATTAGATTCATTAACATGATAATTCCTTAGGTTAAAGCTTTAAATTAGGTCCATTTATCATCCAAAGTGGCGGGCCCATTTACATTATGTTCTGAGACTTAGCTTAAATACTTTAGCCTAAAGTTTATATCATGTTTATTAACATGAAATAAGCATTAACCTAAAGTATTTATCTTATGTTCCCTTTTATATCCTAACACTAATTAAAGAATTTACACCTTTGAAATATTTATGGATCTTATTAAATCATAGAAAACTAATCGAGAAAAGTGTAATTCATATAAACTATTAGATAAAACCTTTGAACTCCCATGGGTTTGATGCATGGCAAACATGTGGTCCCATGACAACTGACAAGATGTAGAGCCTATGAGACCTAAAAGGATGCCAAGTGGCATATCTATGGAGCCCAAGATAGACAAGGTAAAATATCATGCAAGTCCCAAGATCATGATCAATGATCTATGTTGATTCATGAATGAAGATCTGATGATGCGAGACAAATCAAATTTTAAAAGGTAATGGCTAGTGCTTCAAAAACATTAATGAAAATGCTACAAAAGCTACTAGATGAATACCACACAAACATAAAATGAAAAAATCAAAGATTTTGTAAGCATAAAAAGGTAAAGAAAGGTATAAAGTTAGGGGTCTAAATCAAATCCAAGGAATGAATTCACCTAAGCTCAAGAAACCATCATCATTAAAGTTATATAAAATACCTAGCCTTCATAAAAAATGTTAATTTGAGCCCAAATAGATCATAGTCAAGCTAGAGAAGAGCCTTATTTCCATCTAAGTTAATGAAAACTAATATAGAGGTAATTTTTAGGCCACTAGTGAGCAATTTTCAAAACTCACAGTCATGGTAGCTTGAAAACAATAACAAAAGGAGGACATAGAATTGTACTTAACCTCAAACATGGAAGGAAGGGTCTTCAAGGACATATAATTTGATGTTGCATCATTAAACATGGGGTATAACAGCTATTCCAAAATTTTATGGACTATTAAAGACACACAAACCATCACAAAGGAAGAGTAGAAGAATGCCATAATCAACCAAAGATACAATGACCTAGTCTCCATTTAAATGACTCATCTCCACTATGCAACAATAAAACTCAAGGTATTACACTATATCCATGTCATTATTCCTATTTTCAAATATTACAAAATTGATCAGGACATGATAGTGCATGAACATAATTTCAAAAAAGTAGCATATATTTACCCTCTTGAATTTGAAATTTATTACAAGATATGCAATCCTTAGGTATATTTTCCCACAATTAGAGAATGGTCAGACAAAAATGTCATGAAATCCATCCTTACCCCATGGTTGTACTCAGGAACCCACATAACCATAGACCCCAATGGTAAAATCCCAATTTCTTAGTTTAGGGAGGGAATTAGAATAATTATGACATTGTAGAATATATTGTTAGAGTTCCCTTCCATCACCTATGTAAACAAAATCTAGGTGTCTTATATATATTTCATGTTGGAAAGAAGACTCATTCCCCTAATAGGTGAGATGATCAACATTTGCTTGAAACAATAATTCTATACCATAAAGAGAAAAACCAACAATCACTTATTTATGATGTCCTATATTTTATATGCCCTACTATCCACCACCAAAATCCATAATATGAAGAATTGGTCACCTGAAGGTAGATAAATTATTTCCCATCACTATGCCAAATTGCATATATTCAAGTATAGACACAACATACAATTTATTTTTTATTATGTATATCTAGATATAGTAGAAGCCATTATAGGGACCCCTATGGGTAGGGTCAGCCCTATAATAAAGAAGTATGTGGAGCTAATTGGGGATATCTAGTTATATCTAGACTACACTATAATTAGAATAGAGGGGACCTTGACTCAACCACTCAAATTACCAGTCCATGTGCCTACTAAATTGGTAGATTAGGAAATAGCATAGAAATTATTCTATGGTATAGATGGAGTATGAAAGATCAAAAGGAAGGGACTCCTCCACCATTTTCCTTTGGCCATCAATAGGATTATATTAAGAAATTAGGAGTAGGTAAACACTATCTCTAGACATAGAGACTCATTTAATTTATAGTTGGATGATTTAATGCAATGGGACCCTTATGATAGGGTTATAAATCATTTGAAATCAAAAACAATAATAAAGACCTACGAACACCAATTTGGTGTCTATGACACAATGTATATTAGGGCTTGTAGTTTCATAGAAGTATTGGCCAAGTTGAAGAAGCATAATATCATAATTGAGGCTAGGTTGGCTAGAGATGAGAAACTACCTAGTGAAATATGGTAGATGGGACCCATGCAATACCATTTATTACTTGGACCCTCTTGTAGGTCCCCTATATAACAACCAAAATAAAAAGTACATCAACTTCAAGCATAAGTTACATAAAGGTCTGATAAGGAGAGATTGGAAGAAATACCTGGTGAAGGGGCATCATCTTTAGCCCAAACTAATAGACTAAAATCCCTAATTGAGTAAATTATCATGATTACACTAGGTCTATAGGAAACAATAGAAGATGTACTTAAAACGCCTATGGATCAAATGAAGAAGAGGAATGAGTAGAATAGCCAAAATACCAAGTTGAAGAAGCATAAAATAAAAATGGGAAGGAGATAGTTTTACACCTAGTTCTAGTTGTACCCCTATAAAAGAGGAAGGCTGAGTTAGCATTGGTCCTAGTTAGAAAGAAGAAACCAAAGTTAACCTTCACTCATCCTTTGAGTTAAGTTAACTTATTTAGTGATGAGAATCCTATTCATGGGATAATCATCCCTTAATGGTTCGTATATGGAAAAAATCAAAATATTCCAACCCTACATTCATTAGCCATGACTAAGGTAGTCAAAATCACTATCCATGATGAGCTCAAGCCATGGATAGTTTCTATGATGAAGGAAGAGCAAGAAAAAAGGATGATAGCTCCTAGGGAGTTAAGTGTTATTTAGATGGATACTCTAGGGGCCTCAAATAACAAATAAATGGAGATTTTAAAACATCCAAAGGTGACATAATCATTATTTAGTGTGCAGTTCAACCAAGAGATTGTAAGACTAGAAAGAGTGACAACAAAGAAATCCATAGTTGGGGATGAATAGCTCACTTTTTAGAGAGTTAAACCATTTGTTGGCTTGACTTCAGTAGGAAGTCAAGGACTTGATAAATACCCAATCCATGAATATGATATAGTTATATTAGTTGATGCTCATTCTGCTCAATTAAAAGAAGTTTCAAAAGCCTATATAGAAATAGAGAACCTACAGAAACAAAAGGAAAATCTTGAGACGTAGGCTATTTTATCAGTCCCTAAGGAAATGATCAAGATGTTTGAGGCATCTTTCTATGATATGTTTGAATCCTTGAATATAATGAATTAAGGTTGCGTCCACTAGCCCAAATGTAGTAGCCAATGGTTTAATATCCCAATGGTATAATTCAAAGGATAAAATGAAGGAACTAATAAACATACTAATTTAGGGTCAAATTCTTGATTTCATAACCATTAGTCTAGCCAATTTAAACATAATCATGGCATTAATTATTGATAAATTCCAATGTTTAGGTACATGGTCAAGGAAATTAGAAAGTCTCCTAAGAGATGACAAAGAGTTGATGGATAGAATTGAATAGCTCCTTGGAACCATGATTACAAACCTACAAAACTTATCCCCCTCAGCATCATTGTAGATGATGAATATAAACATAGAGCCACCTTGGTCATACAAGAAGTAAGAATCAAGAGTTAAGGCAAGTTTGGGACCAATAATAGTAGGGTCATGAATATGATCCTTACTATAGAATAAAATATTATCAAGGTAAGGAGCATCAAAGAAGCCATGACAAGAAATGATAGGGATTTTGAAGACTTGGTTGACTAGGAAGATAAGTGCCTCCCAAAGCCAATTGTCAATTTAAAGTTAGTAGATGAATAACACTAAAAGTCCATGAGGATTATTTAGTATCAATAGGGGAGTTCTTTAGCATAGGGTCCACCAAATATCTATTAATATTCTATTTTGTTGTAAACTTTTTAATCTTCAATAATGGAATATTATTTTTGTAAAGGCATGTGCAAATTTGTTAGCACATTTGCCTATAGGTCAGTCCTCTTAGGAAAATGGAAATATATTCTAAAACCTTTTTAAAAATAGATAGTTATCCTTACCTTTAAACATTTTTAGCTAACATGATTTAATGATATACTACCTTAGCCTCCTATAAAAGGTAGTATTACCATTCATAAGAGAGAGGGAGTTTTAGAGCTAAAAATATCTTGTAACTTTTGGATCAATTTAATATAAGTAGGGAATACTGTAAATTTTGTCTTAATTGTTTATGTAAATTGTATCATGGCTTTTCTCTCAATTGTCTACTCTAGGACTCAGATTTGAATGGATTTTTAGAAATTTTGAATGTGCATCTTTGATATAGGGTTGCTAATTTGTGCCAATGCTAGATTAGTTAAATGATCTTGAATTTGTTTCATTTTATTTGTTCTTTATTTAAATATGAAAATTTTATTTGAATGCAATAGTAAAACTTTAAATCAAAGTCATTTCTTACTTATATTCCTTCATATTTTCCTTAGATACTCACCTGGTGTGTAGTGGTATTTGAGCATCTGCTATTTTACACTATATATTAGTTAAATGCATGTTCAGTCAGAATTTAAACCTTGTCATGATGTTTGAGGAAATAACCAAGAATCACATACTTTATTTCTTCCCTACCCTTACTTTTTCTTCATTTTTAACCACATCACTCTATTTTAAATTTTATTGTAAATATTCATTTAGATTAGTCTTTAGTCTAAAACTTAGATCATGAATTCACTGATAATAACATAGATGTTTCACACTTTGCATAGATTTTATAAAAAGATCATAGTGTCTCCCAGCCACCAATGAATATAAATATTATGGAATAGTTTGTTTACTCTAACACTATCCCACCACAAGTAACTAAATCACCATAGTATGATACTCATGCTTTGAATCTCCTAAATTTTAAAATGAGAAATGTTATTTAAACACTAAGAGCACATGTGATACATTTAGATGCATCAACACTTCCCAATGTAATAAGGTGTTTAATTACATCATGTAAAAAGGCTTCCTTAGACATTATTCTACCTATTTTTCTTTGTGGTAGATGTTTTGGGTAATAAAATGCACTCACCTCTTAATATCCAGCTAGGCGAGTCAATAAAGGACTTTCTATAGACATTCCCCATGCCAAATGTCTAAGTATTTTTGGTGAGGTTAGGAGTGTCGTAAAATTATAAAAGGCATGTTCACATCACCAAAAATAAATTTTATAGTGGCACCCAAATAGATGCATCTGGTACTAAGAAGAAGAGAATACAGGTGTCTAATGAATACATCTTCAAGGAAAGTGTGCAGTAGGATATCTTGGGAAGTGAACAAAGGGAATAATAACACATAGAAGGATTTGGCATGTTGACCAAGTCAAATATATGAATAAGAAAGGATAAGTGTTACATTAGTACACAAGAAACAAGGTATGACCAATTAGCCATTTTGATGGAGAGAGTAATGGTTGAAATTGAGCTAATGTAAATAAGGGACCAACATGATCTAAGGCCTGATTTAGAGTTATTGGTATCATAATTAAACATTGATGGAAGTCACTCAGCTAGGGAAGGATTGAGGCATGTGAAAGATTTAACACATGTCAAATTTTCAAATATGAATCATGACTTCAACAATTTATTGTATGCATCAAGGGAAAATTGGTGGTAGTATAGATAATTATCAATTTATCACTCAGATCAACTAGCCACTCTTTTTTCACCTATATATGAGTGAGTGGATGGATGGCCCATGCTACAAATTTTTAAATTAGGAGAAAAAGTGAAAGACAATTGAGAAATTAAAAGATTAGCCTTGATAGGTTTTATGTCATAGATAATAGATTAAAGTTGAGGACATAGGATGGAGTAAATTAGAGCAATAGGCTCAAATATCTATTGGTTATATATGGGGAGCCAAATCCAAGGATTCAAAGATACCACACTCCCCTTTGAGATATAATAACATGTTAAGTGATGGAGGCATCAAGTATTGCAAACCCAAAGAACTTATTTCTTTAAGACATAAAGAACCTATTCGGTGATGGAGGTAGGATTAAAATATACTAAAAATAAAAGGTGATAGGGTAAGGATAGGGTACTTAGGTGCCCAAGAGAATATGGTTACAGGATCCATCAAGTGATCAAGGTGATAAAAATGTGACATAATATAACTTATTAGAGTTGTATTAGAGGAAAATTAGAATTCATTTGTTGATTTAGAATGAAAAGGACAAGGTTGTGTTGCATGCCTTAAAAATTCCCATCTATATGAGATGAAATATTGAGTTATGCACTATTGTCATTGTGCATCAACCTATAGAAAGTACTAGTAAGAGAGCTAGAAGCATGACTGGCCAACGTAGGGTTGAGTCCATATTAGGAAGGCACATAGATATTATATCAAAAATAAGTGATGTATTTTTTAATGAGTCATGTATAAATGGGTTATATAACCATGCAATCCTAAATTAAATAGTTTCTTATGACAAAGCTTTGAGGGTAGATAGACTGTATAAGGAAGGAAATTAAAATAAGAAATCATTATCCAAGGATGGACAACTAGTTTATTGTGGGGATATTTTGACCCCATAAATTATTTAAGTAGAAAATAAGTGTGTTCTTGTGTTCTTAAAGTGATTTTAGTGCTAGTAGCCAATAGGCATACACAATCTAAATCACATAACTTGTGTGTGTACCTTAAATATATTTTATAAAAAATCAAGTGTCAACTATCAAAATTGAGCCAATGTGAGTTACAAAACAAAGTAATAGGCCCTATGGAGAAGAATCCATGTGGATCTAGGAACCACATAGGGAATTATGGGGTAATGTGATATAAGGATTGGTTAAATATAGATCTTGGCATGGTATAATGAAAGACAAAGTGGTAGTTGGCCTTGAGCTAAGTTGAAATTTTGAATATGTGATTATGTATCAATTTTTAAATGCTAATATATTATTGAAAGGAAAAAGGAAATAAAATAAGACCAATTTAAAATGAATATGTGGATCTCTAGTTGAGAAATAAAAGAGAGGATGAGTGATGGAATAAGAAAAGGAATTTGAGAGCCAAGAAAAGGATATTGGACAAGAACATAACAGAGGAGAAGGCAACTTGGTGGAAGAAAAGTGGAAAAATATAAGTTAGCTTAGGATTAGAAAATATAGGTCCTTAGCATGAGGGTTATATATTATAATTGTTTATATCCTATATAATATAATTTATAATGTAATTATTTATATTTATTAACAAATATGTTTCTTGTAGATTCAAGTTTTAAAGGCTATTGTTTGAATGTTTTTGGGTATATTGATTTAAGAATTATTTTTTAAAATATTTATCTAATGGAGCCATTACCACTTGATATTATTACCCATCAAGCCATTTCCAACCTTAAAGGTTTCTCCCTTAATCACACTTAAATACCCCATGTGTTACCAAATGAATCAAAATTATTTGTAACTACCCCCAACCTATCTCATATCCTTTCTCTTCATGCCTTGGGTGAGCACTTGGGGTTCATTATTTACATAATATGTTGGTAAAATGAGATTATAAGGTCATATAAATTACCATGGTTATATCCCTTGGTGATGACACTACCAATAAGGAACCTAGAGGGAAGCCATAGGCTAGTCCTTAATGGGATTAGACTCTAGATTGATTTCAAAGGGAAGGGCATGGGAAGCTTGTGGATAGATTACCTGAGGAATTAATGTGCATGAATATAATGCCAATATAGGTGGAGTATTGGAATAATTTGGGACTCCATATAGGATTTGTTGGGTGAGCCTTTTTATATTCATTGGGCCTTAAACAACTAGCCTTTGAGGATCTTATGGTTAAGGGGTTGGTTGCACTTGAGGTGGTTATGGAGTGGTTACCCTTTATTTAATCTTGAGTTGAGATTGAGATTAGGCCCTCTACCATGTATTTGCTTCCAAATTTGAAATTACCTTTACATCCTTTTCTTAGTTGAGGTGAATTGTGTCATCTAGATGGACCTCATTATAATATGTGGTGTTAAGGGATGTCTAGTATTTCTCCATGTGAGAAGGCACCATACCATGAATATTTTATTATATACTCTCACCCTTGCCCAAGTTTAATGATTTTTTATGTTGGGCCTTTACTTTTAACTCATGTAAAATATTGTATTCATGGTGACCAATAACCATGGGGAGCACTATGTATGATCATATTTTTCCTTTTACTAAGGTAAAAATTGAAGATGTCATTGATCAATTTCCATGATATTTATTTCTCTATGAGGTGGCCTAGGACTATGTATGGAAGCAAGAGAGGATCCTATATAATAACATAAACCCTTATTATGTTATGATCCCTATAGTACTAATAACTTCTAATGGGTTATAGATAAGCCCACATCTCCTTCGAGAGCCTTAGCATTGGCCTCTCATTTATGGTGAAATACACAATGGGTTAGAAGTGGTCACAAATGTCCTAGATGTGATACTAAAAATTGGGAATATATATTTTTTTAAACATGACATGCACCACAAATCCCATCGATACCCATTGAGGTAACATTAAGTGCTTTAAAAACAAGGTAGAGTAGACTACATCCATTATGTAGGACATCATGTAAAAGTTACCTCCAACATAAGTCATTTTAATTTTTGGAGTGAGATTGAATGTGATGATGTTCCCTAAATTTGGGAATTCCTCTCCCTTAATTATGATTCTAAGGAAGAGAACCCAAAACTTATGTATATGCACCACATGACTTTCCCCATATAAATGGTTCAATAGCATCATATCGGTGTGCACTCATTCTTATAATTTATTGATCATGTATGAAGCAATGTCTTCCTTGTTAAACTACCCATCTATGTCTTTAGCTAAGTCCTTGAGGACACGATGTGTATTATGGCTCTCTAACAAAGTATCTAAAATTTCCATGTCATAAGTTATTATGTATTCTAAGAGGTTTTATTATTGCTTGAACATGGGCCCCAATATATTTTTTATCTTGAATTTGGTGTTTTATGAGTACATTATATCCATACTACACTTGGAAGAGAGTAGTATATTCCTGAAGAGGAATGTGCATGGGAGTAATTTTGGATTTTTAGTTTTTAATAAGTGCAAGGTCCTAAGGGATATCAAGTCAGTGATGAACTCCAAAACATCACCTTATTATTCATCATCACTACTAGGTATTTGTATATATTAAATGTTTTTAAATATCTCATTGTAATGTTTATACATTATATTTCCCTATAGGAATGTGGTGTCTGAAAATTATTTCTCTATTATGGGGTTTGAATTTGAGGATACCATTGCTAAAATATGTGAGATTATTGTAATAAAAATAGAAAAATGAGATTCTATATACTTCAAATTAAAATCAAAGTAAAGGTATCTGAATGATTGAGAAACACAAAATTAATAACAATAAACCAGATCTCAATTTAACCTTATAAGCCTATATGATAGTTTATGTAGTAATGGATTTAGTGGGCTCACATTTCATGAAATAAAGTCTAAGTTTATTATGGAATCCCAAATTAGTTGTTTCCTAATTTGGCATTAATTTGAAAATTTGAAAATAAACCCCATTTATGTCAGTTGAGAGTAATGGGACCCATATAACTATTGAATTGTGATCTTCCCTATAAAACTAGAAAAAGTGAGGAGCATGGTATGCACACACTTATTTTATCCCTCATATCAATCCAAAATTTCTTAGGGCTAACCATGTGTAACTTGGGGGGTGTTAGGATCGCTTAGTACTATGCCACTAGGCATAGTGGTGAGATCTTTATTCTGACACCTCTATCTACATGAGTTGGCCGCTTAAGTGTAAAAAGTGCATGTGTCACTTTTTTATTGGGTAAGGGTTTTACCTTACCTTTTTCTAACTTATGTAAGCCTCCTAGGATTTTGACAGCTCTAGCACCTCTAGGTATATAGAGACATGCAGTGCCTCTACACTGGTTCAGTCCTCTTAGGAGTATAACAGCTTTGACAACTATAGGTGTATGGAGACATTTAGTTACTCCTAAATGTTTTGATCCTCATAGTTATCTAACACCTCTAAATTCATGAATACATGTAATTCCTCCTTATCTTTTTAAGTCTCTTAGGCTCTTATAACACCTCCAAGTGTATAGAGACACACAGTGCCTCCTCATTAGTTTGGTCTTCTCAAGGCTATGATATCTTTGACACCTCTAGGTGTACAAAGAGAAATAGTTTTTCCTCATTGGTTTAGGCATTTTGAATATCTAACATTTTTTACACCTTTTTATGTATAAAGACATGTGGTGCCTCCTCATTGGTTTGGGCCTCCTAGGCCTCTAACATCTCTAACATATCTAGGTTTGTGGAGACACGTGGTGCTTCCTCATTGTTTGGGCTTCCCAATGACATAAAATATCTAACACCTTTAGGCATATAGAGACATGCATCACCTCCTCATTTATTTGGCCTCTTGGGGCTCTAATAAATTTGACACCTCAAGGAGTATGAAGTCACATGGTGCCTCATAATTGGTTTGAGCCTCCTAAGATTATAACAACTCTAACACCTCTATGAAATAAAAAATGCATGAAAAAATATTCATTTAAAAGGGGATAGTAAGAAAATGTATGCTTACCTATCAGCCAAAAGCCTTTTGGGAGAGGGCCAACCTTGAATTTAAGACTATTGCTAAAATAGTTAGCACCCCCTAAAAACATTAAGTATAAAAACACTTAAAGGATGAAATGGAACCAACTATTTTATAAATTGATTAACTATAAAGTATATTTAATCATAAACAAACAAGCTATTGTCAAGTTTTTAAAAAATTATAAGGAATGGGCTAGGCTTGATACAAGGTCAAAAATTTTCAATTTTTTGGTGATGTATAGGTTTCATTATCTTTTGTGAAAAGGGATGTTTTGGTCACAACACAACCTAATAATTACATAAGAATTATATGATGGCAATAGGTATAATGCATTGTTATTTCCTAGTCAAGTGGCTTCTAATAGAATATTTATGTGGTGGAAAATGACATAAGCCATATCATATACCATGAAACCTTTCACTTACACTCTTTATTCCCTACATGCCAAAATTTATTTTATGTTTCTAAAACATGTATATTCAAACATTCTATATCAATGTTCAATTGTTGCAAGTGGAGAAAATATGTTTACAATCATGGGAGGAGACATTTTTATCGAAGATCCTTCCAAATAAAATGATTCTTGAAATGGAATAAATAAGGAAGCTTCTAGTAAATATGATTCTAAGGGAAGGGTAGATGAATATATGTCTAACAAAAAATAATTTATAAAAACTGTAGTTTAAAGTGTTGGAGATGATGTAGGGAATACATAAACTAGTCATTTCATATTAATAAAATCAAGTCTTAATAAATATAATTAAGGAACTAGAGTTAAGATAAACAAAGGATGGTTGTTTTTATCTAGAGTAGATGAATAAGAATAAATATAAAACTCCACATAATATATTATACATATTACTATATAAACCTTATACCTATTCCTATATAAATCCATGTACCTATTTATATATAAATTCCTTTTCATAATCCTATATAAATTATTACTCATATTCCTTTAAAATAATTCAAAACAATCTGAATCAATTTGTGAGTAAGATCATCCTATAGAAATAAACCTTACAAATGCAAATCCCACAAGTGTTATAGAAATTTGAGATCTTTACCATTCAGCTACATGCCCATTAAATCATATTACTACATATGTCCATGTTATTATATTAGTAGTGTGTCAACCACCTATGGGTGTTACTACCTAAGCATGATAATATAATTCAAGATCTAAGATGTGATTATATGCAATGGGTTAAGATTAGCATATAACTATCCTATATATAAATATCTAGACTTGGATAACGTTAATCAAAGAGTCTAATGATAGGTTATTTTTAGTTCATGACTATAAATCTAAAGTCCTAGAAATAGGGGTACCTACTCATTAATATCAAAGTGAAGGGTTCCAAAAACTCTAATCCTATGACATGAGGTAATAGCTCTAGTTATACCTCTAATGATAAAATAAAAATATTTTACTAAAGGCAATGTAAGTAGTTGTGAAAATAAATTAAATGATAAAGGTTAGAGTAATGAAAATGGGTAAGGAGCCTTAGTAGGCAAAGTGGGCCTAGGGTACCTAGAATGGATAAATGGAAAGTCCAAATAATATCATAGACACACTAAGGATATGTGTAGAGAAAGTATATATAAGGACACACAAACATACATTTATCTACTAAAAAATAAATAAAGTTTACCTGTTAAATGAAACAAAGGATAGAACATTAGGTTAGACATACTTACCATGATGGGGACCCATCGAGACTCATTCTCCCCTTTGGCCAATGGTACTTTACAACAGATTGCTTTGGTTGTGAAGACTCTAAAGGATGTAAAATAGGATCTAAGCCAACTAAGGACCTCATATAAAATCTTTAAGACTTCCATAATACAAGATTACTTCAAGACAAGATTATACCTATAGCTCCTAAAAATGGAATTAGGGTAGAATTGAAAGCATAGGTAGAGCAAATAAGTGTGATATAATGTGTGTATCTGATATAAAATGACATGTGATTGTATATATACTATTAAAAATTTTAAACTTAGACTAATATAATGGTATTAGAAATCTAAATTCAGTTTAATGGGATGTCAGCTAAAAAAAATTGAATCAACCTGACCAATGTAGTAGGAAAGACTCAAAATTGAATTGGCCTAGCTAATGTAGCTTGGAAAGACACATAACTCCATCAACCTAGTTGATGCATTTGAGAAGAGTCAGAGGTATTAAATTAAGAAGTATATATAAGTATAAGTTGAAATTTAGATATATAAATATATTTTATTATAATTTAATTTATATTTCATATATATCATTTCAACATGTTTGAGATTGGTTTTAGACCTCTAGGAATTATAATGCAAATCCTAGGGTTTGGAGGGCTTCGGGATTTCAAACTTAGCCATATTTTAGGGTTTTAGGATTTCAAGAGGACATCATAGGAGGTAAATCGATATATAGTTGGAAGAATCCAAAATAATAGTAGTAAAGGTGGGATTATCATATGGATAACAACATCTCTTTCAAAGCATCAAAGGTCTACCCACCCCTTTCTCAATGCACCTTTTAAGGCATGCAATTAGGGATATAAAAGATTGACATGTTTATACAATAGAAAGTGTCAATAAGTGATAAATATATAAAACAATCACATATGGGAGATATCATAGGAGGTAAATAGATAAGAACTTAGAAGAATCCAAACTGATAATAATAAATATGGGATTATCATATGGATAGAAACATCTCTTTCAAAACACCGAAGGCATACCCACCCCTTTTCCAATGCACCATTTAAGGCATAAACTAAGGGAGATTGAATCTTGACATGTTTCTACAATAAAAAGTGTCAATAAGTGATAAAGATGTAAAAAAAATATGTGTATGCAATGAGTGGTATAATATTTATGATATCATGTAAGAAAGAATTCACAAACTTCTTGACGAGAAGAAATTATTTCAAAAGGTAAGTAGAAAAGAAAGTGGATGAACTTAAAATTAATGGTGTAATTATTAAGGGTCTAAGAGTATAAATTTAAAATAATTTTCACTTTTAAATATTATGATAAAATTTAGGCCACCTGTAATATTATATGCATATATTTGCACAAATAATTTATATAAATTTAAAATGGTAGGGTGTTCTTTGGATTGACTAATGCCATAGGTATTCTTTCTAACTTATATGATGCATTTATCTTAGGTTCAACTAAAATGAAATATTTTATATATGAATTCTACTAGCATGATTATGTTTACATTTTATACAATATATGAAATCCAAATCTATTGGTTGGATATGTTATGCTTAGGATGTTTTCTTCTTACATAAGAAATGAAAATAGAAGAAACTAAGAATTAGTAGAACATGAAGAAGAGAAAACTACAAATTTAGTCATTAGAGGACTATGAAATACCTATATATGTCATTAATTATTTGAAGGATTAACTTAAAAATGAATAGGTAGTATTGAAAATTATAAAACATCAACTTGAAGTGTCTTTTATTGTGTATCACTCTAATGTAGTTATTATTGGTAATTAGGCATGTCAAGGCCAAATTCCAACCCTTGTAGTCAAAAAATTTTAATGTCATAATAGTGTATTATTAATCAAGTGAAAAGTGATTTGTTCAGTGTCATGTTCATAGTGTCAAGTCTCAGTTTGAGTTTGAGTTTTGACAGAGTTTTAAGTGGTTATGTGATTTGAAAGTGCTCTAAAGAAGATGGTGAAAAGATGATAGTTCATGACTTGTCATGAATTTTTCCAACATAATTTAGTACATGGAACATATTAAATGAGATATAAGCCCAAAAATATGATAAAACTACATCAAAAGTTCATTTTAAGCCTTTTATAAGCCTATGATATGCTTATTTGACATTCAGAGGTACTTTTCTTGTGTAAAACCATGATTATTTTGCCAGAAAAGGACAAAAATTGGTATTTAAATGTAAAATACGGTATTAAAAGGACATTAAATTACTTAAATTACATTTTATAACATTAATGTATATCACTTTATATTATTCATAACATTTCTTTTTTTGGAAAAAGTCACTTAAGGCAATTTTAAGTGTGAAAAGGACCTTTTTTAGGCTCCCACATGCCAATTTTGGCCATGAAAAGGTGTAATATGACTAAATATTTGTCTTAACTTCATGTTATACTCATATATCTCTCCTCATTCACTAATTTTGGTTTTATAGGTCTTAAGTTGTGAATAAAAGGCAAAAAGAGCCATTTCATGCATATTTTCAAGCCAAATACGAAATTATATGACCATCTATACAATGATGCTCATGAGCAAGAGTAGTATGGAATATAATATGTTCCATAATTATTTAATGGAAAAATAATTTGATACAAGATCATAACTAGTCTCCTCCCTTCACCTTGCTAGTTTTCACATAAGGAGAGCCCTTTAGGTTTGTAAGTGGTACAGCTAGGAGAGAGAAAATCTAGGTCTATAATTTTGGCCAAAGAAATTAGACTCATAAAGCTTATTAATGGATCAAGTGGATATCAAACTAGTTATCTCTACCTCATCAATAATCTATTTGAATTCAAGGCATACATCAATAGTCTTACATCTAGGTAGGCAGTGAATTTTCTATAATTTCTCATCATGAAGGCATCATATCAAGAAAAATAAAGTTTATAGGGATTCTCAAGGACATGAATCACCCTTATATGGTAGCCATAAATTCTATTCCACACATGTTAGGACCAAATAGAGCTCAATAATGAAAGAGAGTGAAATTTTCTAGTCTACTAACAAAGAATGAATAATTGTATGGTTTATGAGAGAGAAAGGGTTTCAAGATTCTTGGTTTCTTCTTGATAGGGATCTCCTTCATGTTTTCATATGTTCCTCATGCAATTTTCTCAAGATAATCTTTAAAATATTAATAAAAAAAGTCCATAATTATGTTTTTAAGCATCTCAAAATCCTTGTTTAGTAAATATTAAGGTTTCTTAGCATATTTTAAGGTTCTTAGCATAGTCCTAGGTTTCAAACTCACCTTCTTATCCTCCTCTAATGGCCTCCACATTGACATATGTGTTCAAGTATATGATCATGCTTTAAAAGGGCTATTAAAATTGGTATTTACATACTCTTCATTTCCTTTTCCACCTCCATTTTGCCTCATCTTCATATACATACATACACAAACATTTTTCATTGTGTTCATGCTCCCTTCACCCTTTATTTCATGGTTTTCCATCATTATCCTTTTCATTCATATTCATCCCATCATCCATCATAAAAAGTAGGAAAGAACAAGTGAAGGTTGTCATGGTCATTCAAGATGAATTTATGCACACCAAGAAAGCATCATATACAATAAAAAAATTTGACCTATAGTAAGTCAAGAGTACAGTCAAGGGTTTCATGAAGTATATTAGCCAAGTTAGATTAAAGTGTCTTTTGTAGGTCTTTGATCAAACTACATCCTAAAACTATAAGAGATAGAATAAAAATTATCATATCCATGGGTGGTGACCTTCTCAAGGTCAATAATAGTCTCTATCCATATAGATGGTACAACCTATAATCATCTATAGTGATAAAGGATATAATAATGTTTGGTCATAACATCAATACATAAGTGAAGGGTGGTATATATAGGGTTTTCAATCCATCATATCCTTCATTAATAGAATAATCCAAGTGAAGCTGAGAATTTAAGAAAATAGGCAAGTGTCACTCAAGACACCAATCTACAAGATTGGTTTCAAGAAAAAATCATGCTACAATTAGGGGTTTGGTAGTCTTAAGACCTTTTCAAGATGAAAAGAGACTAAATTGACCATCAAATGCATAGTTAAGAATGGATATGAATAAAATCAAGAGTATAGATATGATAAAACACATATCAAGCTTAAAATAGGGATTAATAATAGGAAACAGTGAGCTATATCTAGATTTGAGGACACTTACAACCAAGTAGGTGAACCATGCTTAATGGAGAGTTCAAGGGTATAGACTATCAAGAAGGGTAATGAGATTATTTTGAGATAATTTGACAAGTGAAGATAATATTCACACCTATTATCAATTTTTTATGTTTTAAAAAACCTAAATCATCATTAGTGTAGTAATTTTCCATACAAGGACCTCAAGTCATCTACAGTCAAGAAGGATAAAGAGAAGTATATCTTCATAGTGATATCATGATGGTATGATATGAAGAAGATAATAGTCTAAAAGGAATGAATTAATTTTTGGACTAGGATGAGACTTAAAGGAGAACCATAATATTTTAATTTCTAAACCTAAGAAAATATACACATATATCCGTCATCTATAGGCTTTCCTTCAGCTAGTATAGAGTTGACATAAACTAGTCAATGGAGAATGAGAACATGGTCTTATGACAAGGTTTTGGATTTAAGAGAAAATTAATTAGAGTAAAATGATGAAATGGATTCAATATTATTTTATTACCTTCATATTAAATTGATATAATATCAATTTCACCTTATAAACACACACCTACAACTTCAACAATATAGTCCATCCTTCAAGCTAGTATGCACATTGATGAAGACACAATGGTTCATTTTGTTGATTTTCATGATGGAATGAAGTATTAATATAAATATATATAATTTAATAGGTAAATTAATGATATATAGGAATCCAATTCATTTCCAATGTCAAGTTCAACCCCAAAATGTTCACCTATAGCCACATGGGGCTAAAGGCCTACCTACAAGATAGTATACAAGTTGAGGGAAATTGGTATATAAAGGAGTTTTAATATAAAATGAAACATAATATATAAAGGGAAAACTATGATATAATATAATTAAAAATATTAATATAGCTCTCAAAGACAAACACCAGTCAATTCAATTATCAACTCAACCTATAGCCATGTTAACACTAGGTTATATTAAAGTTGGCAAATATGATGGAGTCTCATGATCCATGAGAGATATTAATGTAATATAATGTTTCTTATAATAATTAAATAGTCATAATTAGGTCAAAACATCATTATTTCCTCAAAAATCATTAAAAAAATCAATGTCAGTAGTCAGGAAACCTATCTACAGCCAAAAATGTCAAATTCCTCTCATAGTCATATGAGCAAGATGCATACGAGATACATTTCAAATAAATGAGTGAAATTTGAATTTATAATAAATTTAAATTTATAAAAAGGACATATCGAACAAATTTATCAATCCACTCAAGAACTGTCATGATTTTGAAGGTGAAAGTATAATAGTTGTATGAAAAAGATAGTGTTAAAAGGCCTCAAGACACAATTTGAGAGTCAATAGGATATGAAAGAGAATGATAATAGGTTTAAATTTTTTTTAGTCATATATAAGGAAAAAAATAATAATTAAATGTATAAAAAATAATTCAAACGTTATAATGTCACCTAAAATATTGATTGGCTTACAATCATAGTGAATCCTTTTGAGGAGCTAAGGTCATGCTTAAGTGACATGGATATGAAGAGTTGATCAAATAAGATGAAATAAATTAAAGGAGGAATTTAATGATTATTAAAATAAAACTCACCTCTTATATCTCAAACCTATGTGGAAAAGAGAGAAAACTTAATCTTGAAACTAGAACAAGTAGGCAACTCAAACTAGCTTTTGGTAAAAAGAGCCTATGGGTTAAAATATGCATCCTCCAATCTTGAAATTTGGTGTATTTAATACTTGTGACTTTATAAACATATAAAAAATATTTTTGAGGTATTTTGATAATTTTAACCACTCAATATTTTACACATTCATTAGCCTATCTAAACACAGTCATAGTTGGAGTATGCAAGTTTCTTAAGGTGCATATAGGTGAAAAGAGGTTTGAAATTTAATTGGGAAGACTTGTAAAAAGATGGAGGATTTTTTTTAAATATTTAAAATACCTTTAAAGAGTGATAAAAATCCATTTTTTATTGTAATTAAATTACTTAGATATTCACATAGAATGATTTTATATTGTGTAGAATAAGAAAATATGAGAGATTACATAGTGATAATTGACAACAAAATAGAATACTGGATAATATAGCAAAGCCACTTTGAGGGGGAAACCTCCACAACATTTCACTAATATCAAAATACTTCACATGATTATTAAAGACTAACCACTACCTCCTATATATAGTCTACTTAGCCAAGGTTATTCCATAGGCTGACCTATCTAAGAACATAGAGAAATGTAACAAGTAAATAAAAGAGGTATGTAAGCCAAAAGTCAGCCACACATATCCCTAGACACACCAATGGTTAAGGGCATAAAAATCCCTTCCCCTTCAAAACAACATTTTCCTCAACATTGTGGCAACTTTGGATGTTGCTCTACAAATGCTTCATCCTCCCAAGTGGCATCTTCACATGGTAGATTCTTCCATTTGATCAGGTATTCTATAATTTCTCTAGAATGTAGTTGCTTGGTGTACCGTTGAAGGATCACTTTAGGATCAAGAATAACTATACCTTCCTCATCCAATTCTAGTAATTATATTTGAATGGTAACTCTATGTCCAATCACTTTATTTAGGCATGATACATGAAATACTAGATGTATGTGATTAGATGAAGGAAAATCTAATGTGTAGGCCATACTAATAATTTTCTACAAGATCTGATAAGGCCCATAATACTTAGGGTACAACTTGTTATCCTTTTTTTTTTACTTCAATGACATCTATTTATATGTAAGTGAACAAAGACCCACTCACCAATGTCAAAATGTCTCTCACGTCTATGTTGATCTGCTTGTTGCTTCATGTGATTCTAGGCCATAGCTAAATTTTCATGCAAACTTGAAAGGACCTCCTATTGATGGTGAATATGTTCTTCAACTGCATGAACCTTAGGATGGAACTTCAAGGTTGAAGTGATGAATGGAGGGTGGTATCCATATAGTGCCACAAAATGAGACAGTTTGGAAGAACTATGAATAGAATTATTATACCACCATTCAGCAAATGGCAGCCAATGAACCCATTTAACTTGTTTATCAAAAATAAAACAATGGATATATCTTTCTAGATATTTTTTGACTACCTCAATTTATCCATCAGATTGAGGATGATAGGATAAACTATGAGCCAATTGAGTTCTTAAACATGTAAATAACTCAATCTAAAAATTACTAGTAAAGATGGGATCTCTATCACTAAAAATGATCTTAGGGATCCCATGTAGTTTTTGAACTATATTGAGAAAAGTAGAAGCTACTATACTACCAAAAAATGGCTGAGATAATGAACAAAAATGAGCATACTTACTGAGACAATCTACAAAAACTATGATAACATTTTGACCATCAAATCTTGGCAACCCTATAATGAAATCCATAGATACCTCTTCCCAACACTAGCTAGGGATAGATAAACATTTAAAAAGACCTAGAGTTTTAATGGTTTCACCTTTATTTTGTTGATAGATCATACATTCAACCACATATTTTTGGACATACCCCTTGAGACCTTCTCAAAAAAAATCTTGCTTGATCATGTGATAGGTTTTCAAAAATCTTGAATGACCCCCAATTGGAGTTGCATGAAGTTCTTGAAAGATTTTTGTTTAAGAAGAGAATTCTTGCATAGGTACAATATATTTTTGTACCATAATGCATTACCTTTCCATGTGAATTTTTCAAATCCATCTAAACCTTGCTAAAGATTTTGAATCAAATCATGAGTAATACTATCATGTTCCCATTATAATCATGCTTCCTTTATCTAATTTTCCTACAAAATGGTTATGGCACATAGCAATGCCTTAACTAATTCATCTTTTCTAGATAGTGCATCTACTACCACATTGTCCTTGCCTTTTTTTAGACTATTTCAAAATCATAGCCTAGTATCTTAGTTAGCCATTTATATTATTCTTTAGATGACAACCTTTGTTCTAAAAAATATTTAAGACTATCATGATCAGTTTTTACCTAAAAGTGATGACCCGTCAAATAAGGTCTCTATTGTTTGACTACATGCAAAATGGCCATTATTTCCTTCTCATAGATGGGTTTGTGCTGATTTTTACCCTTGAGTTGATGAATTTCAAATGATAGTTGTCTACCTTCTTTCATGAGTATAGCACCCATACCATACCCTAATGCATCACATTCAACCACAAAAGTCTTAGAAAAATTAGTAGTGGCCAATATTGGAGTAGTGCACATAGCCAATTTCAATTGTCCAAATGCTTGGGTAGCTATATCAATCCACTGAAAGGAGTCTTTCTTTAACAAAGAGGTAAGTGGGGTTGTAATACTACCATAATTTTTGACAAATCTATGATAGTAACAAGTAATCCCAAAAAATCACCAAAATTGTTGAGTGTCTTAGGAATTGGCCACTCCACCATTTCTTGGATTTTTTTAGTATCCACTTTCACTACTTCATAAGACACCAAATGACCCAAATATTCAACCTCACTAGCCCCAAAAGTACATTTGGAAGGTTTGGCATACAATTGATTTTACTCTAAAATGGAGAGTACCTATTTCACATGTTACAAATGGTCTACCCAATTTTTACTATAAATGAGGATATCATCAAAGAATACTAGAATAAATTTCCTCAAAAATGGCTTAAAAATAGTATTCATCAAACTCTAAAAAGTAGATGGTGCATTTGTTAGGCCAAAATGCATAACTAGAAACTCATAATGGCCCTCATGAGTCCTAAAAGTAGTTTTGGGTATGCTTTCATCACGGATCCTGATTTGATGATACCAAGAATGTAGATCTAACTTGGTAAAATAAAGAGAACTATTTAATTCATCAAGAAAAAAAAAATCAATGATAGAAATTGGAAACTTATCTTTGATAGTGTACTTGTTGAGTTCTCTATAGTCAAGACACATCCTCCAAGTGTCATCTTTCTTTTTCACCATGAAAACTAGTGAAGAGTATTCACTTTAGCTATGGTGAATGATTCATGCATCTAATATTTCTTGTACCATATTTTCAATTTCACTTTTTTGGGCATAGGGATACCTGTATGGCTTGATGTTAGGTGGTGTACTACCAAGAATAAGTGTGATAACATGATCATGTGTGTAACTAGGTGGAAGTCCTTTTGGCATGTCTCCAAAAATAATGGAATGATAATAAATTATTTGTTGCAAATCAAGAGGTGGGTATGGTTGAGTTGGTTGTACTTCCATAGAAAACAAATGAGATACAAATCCCTCAGCACCCTTATGGAGAATATTTATCATTTTATGGAAGATAACAAGTTGGAGAGATTTAGCCTTTTATATTCTTAACTCAAATGTACTTTTTTAGAATGAAAATGTAAGAATAATTCTTGAAAATTCATCTCAATAGTGCCCAAAGTGATGAGCCACTAGACTCCCAGAACAATATCAACTCCACCCATCAGAATAGAAAACATAGGAGAATCTAATAAGTATTATCCCATGGCCAACTTAATACTATGACATTTTCTTATATAGCTGACAATACCACCATCTGTAATCATAACCTAAAATTTTGGAGCTAGATAAATGAAAAAATTCAAATGAGTAACCAACTTACTATGGATGAAGTTGTGTGTGCTCCTATTATCAATCAAGATAGTGACCTTCTATTTATTAAGGAAACCCATCACCTTAAGATTTTGGGGAGTACTATACATAACAGGGCATGGCATGAAATAGTAGGATGAGAGTATTTAATTCCTCCTCAGGAACTTCTACCTCTGCATCATGTACTTTTACATTATCTTCATCATCATTAGCACATTTAATGTAAAATATCTTTTTTTTAGCACAATGATGATCTTTACTCCATTTGTTGTCACAAACATAGAAAAAACCTTTGGCTTGCTTCTCCTGAATTTTTCATTATGTTAATCTAGTGGGCTATGGAAATGATGGTGTTAGAAAGTTATGATCATGACTAGTAGTGAAAGTTTTCCTTTTGACCATCTCTTTTTATTCTATCATGCATGCCTTAGGGACAAATTTTGATACATATGTTGGGCCAAACATTCAAACCATGTATTGGATGCTATCTTTGAGGCCACCCAAAAATAAATCCATTAAATTTTTCTCAATGATATTTTCTACCCATAAAGAGAGATTCTAAAATTGCTGAATATAATCCTTCATAGATCTTATTTACCATAGCATGGCTAATTGGATAAAATATTTATTAGAGACATTTTTCTTATAACGAGTTGTTAACTCCTTAGTAAAAATAGTCCATGTAATAGGAGCACCATTATTTCTCTTTTGACCACATAACTAGTGATACCAAATGAATTAATCAAGTTCCATATACATGGACACCACCATCACCCTCTAAGAACAAGGGGTTTGATGTAGCTCAAATAAATTCTCAATTTGGTTAATCCAAGTGAGAAGATCCTTACCATAAAACTTATACATCCCCACTTTTGGTAACATCAGTTTCATACCAATATGGGAGTTGTTGAGAGGAGGATTCGAATGCTGAAGTGGTGGGTTGTTAGGTTACAACTAAGATGTGAGGGTAGCCAATTGCATAGTTATATATTACAATTAACTATGAACTCCATTAATCTCTCCATGCATTCCTAAAACATCAGCTTGGACTACAACAAAGTCATCATGCATCACCAATTTTTTTATGTCCTCTTAAAGCTGAGAAATCATTGGATCTAAAATTATAGATTTCATGTCATTATTAGGAGTCTTAGGAGTTTTTGGTGCCCCTTTTCTTCCTTGAGTTGAAGTACCTACCATAAATAAACCCTAAGAGGGTTTTGACCCTAAAAAATGTGTACCAAGAAACGGTACCATTGCGATCACCTTGTCAAGATGAATCTAATGATTACCTTTGTACACTAGAGTAAAATTTTTGGTACCAAAAAAGTGTATCAATAGAATGTACCATTGTGATCATCTTGTTGAGAGGAATCCAACAACTAAAAGTGTAAGGGGAAAAAAAAATTCTAGACTTTTTTTCAAAAAATCATATCAAGCAATACTTCACCAATGAAAAAATTAATTCTTCCCAGATTACAAGTTATGTTTTTTCACTTTCACTGCTCCTAAAAGCCATGCCTCGCCAGATCCAAAAATAAAATGCCACAAGAAACTTGATAAAATCAAATATTTGATACCACTTGTAATGAAATTACTTAGATATTCACACAATTATTTGATATTGCATAGAACAAGAAAATATGAGAGATTACATAATAATAATTGATAGAAGAACAAAATACTAGATAATATAGCAATGCCACTTTGAGGGGGAAACCTCCACAATAATGCACTAATAGAAAAATACTTCACATGATGATTAAAGACTAACAACTACCTCCTATATATATTATACTTAGCTAAGGTTATTCCATAGGTTGACCTATCTAAGAACATAGAGGAATATAACAAGTAAATAAAATATGTATGTAAGTCACAATTCAGCCAAACATATCCCTAAACACACCAATGGTTAAGGGCATAACATCTATGCAAACCATGCCCTTGAGGGCTAATGCAAGTAGGAAGACACCAATTCCTCAAGACACATAGTCCTCACTTTTTAATCTTTCATGAAATTTTTCTTCATGAGAAGGACACTGAGACATGGTGGAAGGTAATTTTAACCTTTGAGAAGATATGGGAGTGAATAATTTGTAGAAATATTTTTCTTACACCTTTTCTTAGTCTCCTTCCTTGTCCACTCATTTTTGGTAACCTCTCAAATTCCATTTTCACTACATAGATAACTTGAAGATCCTTTTGCATGGGAGCCCATGATTTTAATTGATGATGAGGGGGTAAATATACTATATTTTCATGGTAATTAGTCTCTCATTAGAGGTAAGTATGTTATGAATAATTCATAAGAAGATCTAGACTTCTAAAACCCTTAAGAAACCCTCATAACCACCTGATGGAAGAAAGGAGATAAATTTTTCATATATTTGATGAGTTTCAGATATAAAATGAGCTTTAATGTATTTTAAATTCCCATGATCACACTCATGACTAGTTGGTTGGCACGTGCAATACCTTCATTCTATGAACTAGGCCAAATAAGGTAATTTTTAGCTAGAAATCAAGGGAATAAAGATTAATTTCACATGAAAATTATTTTATGAGCAAGGTGGTATCTTAAAATATCTCAATAACACTTCTAAATCCATCAAGCAGGGTCATTTGGTTAATTTACATGAGCTAGATAAGTCTATAGGTTAAGACTAGGAGATATTTTTATGTAGGGTGAAGATAAATGGATTAATAAAGTCTATATCATGACTATAAATCATCATATATAGGTAATTAATGTTTAAAATAGTATATATGATCCTCTAAGCTCATCATAAAGTCAATATATTGAACAAACTATGCAGACAACTATGCTTGTTTATGACAACACCAAATAAGGTCATCAAAAGGGGGGAGAAAGAGATAAAACAAGGTCATGATGGCACTCTAAATCATCATGAACATAATCATTAGGTACTAAGATGGATGTATGAAAATTCTTATCCATAGAGAATCAATATAATTAATCATATTAGCTAAGGAGTACAACATAATACTTAAAGAATTTTCCACCTTGAGATGGGATTTCACATGCTCACCCTAGCACACAAATTTTTCATGGGAAGATTATGAGTTTTGGGGGATTTAAAGAGACTAATAAACTAAATTTTTTTGGCATTGGTTCAATGTTTCAAGGTAATTGTTAAGAGCCCAAAGCACTCTTAAACCCTTGAAAACCCCCACTGGCAAACCTATTTTTGTAAAATTAAAGAAATATGCAACAAAAATTATTTATAAATCTTGAATGTCATTTTAAAAATCTATTAAAATCTTATATCTTCATGTAAATGACCATTATTTTTATGGATGTTATATATATTAGGCATAAAATAGGTTTTTGAGAGAAAAAGAACAAAAGATGAGGTACAAGGTAGTTTACATGAAATCCAATCCATGGAGATAAAATTTTGTAACTTGGTTTTCATACTAAAATAATAATATGAAAATAAATATACACGAAGATATCCTTGGGAGCTCATCCAAACTAGCTACTATATAAGAAATCAAGGAAAAGCTAGCCTAGTCAACATATTTAACTAATTTGCATATGTTTCAAGCCAAGAAGGACCATTTTCATGATATGAGGAATTTTTCATGTCTTGAAATCATTATTTTTTCAGGTTTTAATTATTTTTTTTGTAGGTTCTAATTTCCATGAAGCATAAGAAGTTAGGTTACTAGTTCTATTCTATCCTAATAGGCCTATCTAATTAATCAAGAGAAGATAATAGCATAGAAGTTTGGTGATAAGAGATAAGTTAGAGTCATCATTTCCTCTTAATTTCTACCACATCATTTAAAGATCATCTTTGATGGCATATAAAATCTTATCTAGTCCTCGGGGTGAGTTAACTAGTCTTCAATTGGTCTAATGCATACACAACTCATCTTGAGTTCCAACTCATAGGCCAGCTCACTTATGCATCAGTTGTCTAAATTAGGAATGGAATAAAATTCTAAAGGAAGAGATTGGATAAGAAAAAAGGGTACCACCACATTTTTTCCAATGCCAAATATCATGCAAAGTTTATGTAATCATCATGTAAAACACCAAACACAAGGAGATATCTAGAAAGAGTATTATTTGTAAATTGTAAATGAAATAGACTTTGAGTTAATTATAGTTGAATTCTCCTTCTCTCCTCTACACCACATTGTCTAGAGATTATTTTATTTGCTATATATTTAGGCTTTCAAGCCAATTTTCAAGATCCCTCTCTTGGGCATGATTATCCTACCAAGATTGAGCTTTGTAACCTTTTGAGTTGAATAAAATGACTATTTTCATATTCATATATTCTAGTATAGTGTGTTATATTATTTTTATTTGCACATGTGGTAGTATTTTCTCCCTTGGTAGGTCTTAATATCATCTAGTTACTAGTATGTTATCTTATATAGGTCATATATAGTGTTTGATATTGATTGATTAAATCTAATAGTGGATATATTGACTGGTTAGCGCCTTGAATCAGGCCTATTCCATCATTTCCCTCATGTTGATGAAACCTCTATGTGAAATACTATTGTATAAGAGTCATTTATAGTTGTAGATTTAGTCATTTTTATGCTTATCAATGTTGTAGAAGCTAAAATAGAGTGGATAAGCCAACAATATAAGTGTATCACCATCAATAGAATATATTTCCCTTTCAGTTATCCTTTTAACCCTTTTCACCCAAAAAGGTATAGTAGGTTTTAGTAAGGTGAACATCAGTGATACATCAAAGGATCTAACATCATAAATCTAGAGGTTTGGTCTAAGTTTAGGCATCCCACACCTTAGACCATTCCAATGTTAGTCTAGGTGTGAAAGAGATCCTAAGCAATCAGTGATAAACCTTTAGTAGGATGTTATCTAGGTTAATAACACTTTTGTCATGCCCTATAGGATAAATATCTAGCCATTTTATTACACATTCATTACATATTATTATTCAAAATCAATTTAAATTACTCATATGGTCCTTATCTTAGAGGTAAAAGGAAATTTTTATTCAAAATTAATAGATTTTCATATGTTTTCTAGGCTATGGCAGCCTATGGAGAATAATTCTATCATTCATCTCCTTATCCATGATTTCAGTAGGATTCATATACATCTTGATATGACCCATATGATCCCTAACATGATCTATATCATCCTTATTATGAGCTTCATGAACCTTTTTATCTTCTTGATCAGCCCAAACAAGTCCCAAGATAATCCATCTCAAGCTTCAAACAAACTTTGTTTGTCTATGAGAAACATATGGTAAGCATAGACACTCAAAAAAACTATGAATAGGAGATATCCAAGAATAAAATTGAGAACATGAGAGATAATTTCTAGAAATCTAAAGATGTATGTGCATCATTCATAAGGCAAGGAGATTAAAATTTTAGTGTTAATATCATATACATAGGTGGTCTAATTATAGGCACTAAAGAGAGGTTGGTGGTCCATGAGCAACACTAGGGTTATCGCAATCAGTAGCATATTCCCATAGAGCTACCCTTTTCTCTTCATGATTTTCAAACTAATGTATATCACAACCCTCAATATTCCATTCAATCTTTGCCTAGATTTCATACATGGAAATCTATCCAAGAGAGACCTCAGAAGAAGGAAGAAACATGTTTTTAGGAGACTAATTTTCATGATTCATAGTAGATCATATAGGATCCTTCATCTTCAGGTTTGTAGGTAGAGATCTCTTGTGATTTATTTAATGACTTTGAGGCTCACCTAGCCAAGTAAGTTGAGCTTACAAATCAACATCTTCAGTATTCAATAGAAGCTACAAAGGCAACACAATAACTCTTTCTTTTATCCCCATGGTTGTAATAAGTACTAAGGAAGAAGCTCATAAACCCAAGTTCATGACTTGGAAATAGGTACATAAGTTTAGGGTGAGTGAAGAGCATTCAATCATGAGCCCAAGTGTTGTTCTAGAAATCAAGTAGGAGATCATTTAGCCTCTCCTTCTCCCTCTTCAAAATCCCAAGTCCTTTCCTTCATAGAAATAAATTCAAAATAAGATGCATCAAAGAGAGGAGGTGAAGGTGATCAAGGTTGAGCAACCCCATGAGCAAAATCAAAAATCCATGGTAACTTATTTGGACATTTCTCATTTTATTGAGTATTTTTAGGGTCTACCATGCCTATTCTTGAAAAGGAGCCTCTTCTTTGTGAGGAAATTGAAGAAGTTTTAGTAGAGGTATATGAACATGAAAGAGTATTGAATGATCAAAAGGAAGACATCATCATTGGGATTGGTTCAATATCTTAAGATACAAAATAAGATGAATTGAAAGAACCTAAGATAAAGGAAGAGCTACAAAAACAAGTACAAGAAGAAAAGGATGTTGATATCCAAGAGGAAGACACTCCAATTGTACAATTTGAAGATGTTTCTCAAGAGTTATTTAATCACACAGTGATATCATTAATTATGACTATCCATAAGATCTTGAAAAAGTGATATATTTCAAGTACCAATCAACAAGGCAAGAGGAAGAACAATCTGATCTATAGATCATGCCAAGTCATTAGCTTGATGTTGACTATGAAGCAATTTTTATTGACCAATCTGAGATACCAAAAGTTGATTTGCATCCTTATGATCATAATGAAGAAACTCAAATTGTCCTTTAGCTTGGTGAAGCCAGTCACTATATTTATTTGATGTTTTGAATTAAGGTTATTCTTTACTTGATTGTGATACATTTTAATTTGAGATAAGTACGTACATCAAGCAGGAAGTAATCAACTCTTCAAATAGTTAAATTCATGATGTGTTTTCTTAAGAGATGACTTGTTTGAGTCTCTCAAGTTGGGTTATCAAATTATGAATTCATACTTATATGTTTGTCTAATTTTGGAAATGTGTGATGAATTTAGATGGAATTAAGAAGTCATAAAATCATATCCTTCTCTCTTAGAGGTGAAACTTATAATCATGAAATAAGAACCACTTCAAGTTGCTCAATATGATCATAATTAGAAGCTCATGAATGAATAATAATTGAGATTGTTATTGAAAATTACATGGATCTTAGTGGAGTATGACTATGTCTTAGACTCACATCTATAATTCATGCACCTAAAATTGGAAGTATAAGAACTAGTTGCTTCCCTAAGAGATTATGAAAGTGCAAATGCTCTTAGATATAAAAGAGCTATCAAGAGATGCAAATCATGTTTCAAGGTTCCATGGTGGACAAAATAGCTTTCCATTTGACCCTATAGGAAAGATTTTCATTTCAAGTTATTTGTTTAGGTTTTTTATCATGTTTCAATAAGTGAATAGCATAATCATTAGTTTGATTCCCTTTTTTGTGTTTATCTTATTTTCATATTTCCTTAAGTTAGTAATCTATGCTTTGTAGTCAATTTTTTTTTGTTTGTTTCTTGTTGTTTGTTTTATGTCAAATTTTCAATTTTTCGTAGTTTTAGAGTATAATCCGAGGTTTGATATAGCACAGAGATTCTAAATTTTATTGACCATCAGGCTATCAGCCCCTATGAGTTATCAAAAATGTTAGCAATTTGCCCTATCAAGGCTAAATTCCAATCCTTGTATTCAAAAACTTTTCATGCCATCATGTCTTATTTTTCAAGTGAAAAGTGAGTTTTTTAATGTTATTTTAATAGTTTCAAGTGTTAGTCTAAGTTTTGATAGAATTTCAAGTTGTTCTATGATCTAAAAGTGCTTTGAAGAAGATGGTGAAAAGATGATAGTTCATGACTTATCATGAAGTTTTATAGAAAAAATAATAATTAATTCAAATAATCATACTAAATAATGTTAGGAAGTATAAAAAATAAACAAAATTGGAAAAATGAACTTAAATTGATCACACTAATTCAAGCTAGGAAATATGAAAAATTAAAATAAAATGGTTGAAATCTTACATGTAATCAAAAAATAAGAAGATAAAAGTGAAATATGAATGAAGTAAGCATAAAACATATTATATTAAGATGGGAAGCATGTCAATGATGTGTAACTCAAAATCAATCACTACTTATATCAAATTTAACACATATAATTTCATTGTGACTTGGGTATTGAATTTTTTTGTAAAGAAGACCTAATCATATCCATGGTATTACAATGTAAATTATAAAGAAACATCAATGAGGTGGAAAATACTAGGAAAATATGTGAAAATAAAATGTCTAGAATGATATTTTGGAAATTTATGAGGAAGGCCTTGTCCTATCCATGGTCTTACACTGCAACTCACAAATGGAATCCCTAGGGGGTGATCAATGAACAAAATAATATTTCTCAAGAGGAAATATTAGGATTATTGTAAATTAAAGAGGGAATGTAAAAATCATAATGTAGGAATCTATGAGAAGACCTTAGGAAACATGAGGCATACTAAGGATATAGAAAATATACTAAGCGACTAATGACCATCAATATATAAAGGATGCCCTATTCATAATAAACACAAAGTTATATATGAAAATAAGTAAAGTAATAATATCAACTTATGTTTTTTGTTTAAACAAGGAAAGTAAAATGGACCTACCTTTCGACAATGTGTTCCCCATTTCTTGGGACCTCTTATAGAGTCATCGGTCTACTATGAATATTGGGTACTTGTGTGAGAAAGTAGGTAACATTAAAATATTAGATGAGATATAGTGTAATTTAGTATATGAAAGGTATTAAATGAGATATAAACCTAAAAATGTGATTAAAATTCATCAAATTTTCATTTTAATCCTTTTATAAGGCTATGATATGCTTATTTGACATTCAGAGGCAATTTTCCTGTGTAAAACTATGATTATTTTACCATAAAAGGACAAAAAATGGTATTTAAATGTAAAATATAGTATTAAAAGGACATTAAATTAGTTAAAGTACATTTTATAACATTCATGTATATTAATTTATATTATTCATAATGTTTCTTTTTTGGAAAAAGTTGCTTAATGTAATTTTAAGTGTGAAAAGGGCATTTTTTAGGGTCTTAGGTGCCAATTTTGGCCATTAAAAGCTATAAAATGACTAAATATTTGTCCTAACTTCATTTCTGAATTTTGGATCTATCCTCATGCACTAATTTAGGTGGTGGATGTCTTAATTTTTGAATAAAAGGTAAAAAGAGCCATTTCATGCATATTTTCAAGCCAAGTACAAAATTGTACAGCTATCTATATGGTGGAGATCATGAGCAGGAGAAAATCTAGGTATACAATTTTGGCTAAAGAAATTAAACTTAGAGAGATTAATACTAGAGTAAGTGGTTCTAAAATTGGTTATATATCCCTCATGAATAATCCATTTCAAGTCAAGTCATACATTAGTAGTCTTGCATCTAAGAAGGCAGCCAGTTTTCTATAATTTCAGCTCATCAAGGCATCATATCAATAAAATTCAAGTTTGTAAGGATTATCAAGGATATAAATCACCCTTCCATGATATAAATTAGTTTTTTTCTACATGTGTGAGGACAAAATATATCTCAAGAAGGTAAGAGAGTGAAATTTTTTAGTCTACTAGAAAAGAATGAAGAATTAGATGGTTTGAGAGAGAAAGGGTTTTAAGATTCTTGGTTTCTTCTTGATAGGGATATCCTCCATGTTTTCATATATTCATTATACAAGTTTCTCAAGATATTATTAAAAATATTCATAACAAAGTCTGTCATTGTGTTTTCAAGCATTTTAAAATCCCTATTTGTTAAATATTAAGGTTTATTAACATATTTTAATGCTCTTAGCATAGTCTTAGGTTTTAAATTCACCAATAGCCTCTGAGTTGACATATATGTTAAATGATATGATAATTCCTGTAAATTGATCTTAAATTTGGTGTTGATATACTCTTAATTTCCTTTTCAACCTCTATTTTGTTTCATCTCCATATACACTCATACACAACCATTTTTCATTATGTTCATGCTACCTTCACCCTTGATTTCATGGTTTTCCATCTCTCATCCATCATTATCCTTTTCATTAACCTCCATACCATAATCCATCACAAATAGGAGGAAAAAACAAGTGAATTTTTTCATGGTCATTCAAGATGAAGTTATGCACACCAAGAAAGCATCATATACAACCAAGAAGTTGGCCTACAACAAGTCAATATTATAGAAATGGTTTTTATGAAGTACATTATCCAAGGTAGATTAAGAAGGTGTATTTTGAATGTATTTTATCAAATGCCTCCTTAAAATACAAGAGATAGAAGAACAATGATCATTTCCATGGGTGGTGGCCTTCTCAAGGTCAAGAATAGTCTTTATCTATATAGATGGCACAAACTACAGTCATCTGCAATTATATAAGATATAGTAATGTTTAGTCATAACATCAATGCATAATTTAATGGTGGTCTATATAGGGGTTTCAATCCATATTATCCTTAATTCATGTCATAAGACAAGTCAAGGGAAGATTTTAATCAAAAAGTTAAGTATCACTCAAGACACCCATTTATAGGCTTGGTTTCAAGTAAAAAGCATGCTACAGTCAGGGGTCTGGTAGTCTTAAGACCTTTTCAAGATGTAAGGAGACTAAAATGAACATAAAATTAATATTGAATCATGTATATTAATAACCTCAAGAGGATATATATAATAAAACACATTTCAAGCTTCAAATAGGGCTTCAAAAGAGGAAATAGGGTCCCTATAACCAGTTTTGAGGACACTTACAACCAAGTAGGTGTAACATGCCTAATGGAGACTTCAAGGGTATAGACTCTCAAGTAGGGTAATGATATTTTTTTGATATAATTTGATAGGTGAAGATCATATTCACACCTCCTATCACTTTTTTTATGTTGTGAAATTATTGAAGCATCATTAGTGTAGTCCTTGTTTGTACAAGGATCTCCATCCAACTACAGTCAAGAAGGATAAAGATAAGTCTGTATTCATAGTGATTTCATGATGGTATGATATAAAGAAGATAAAATTATAAAAATAATGGATTAATTTGTGTACTAGGATTAGAATTCAAGGATAACCATACTCCTTTCATGACTAAACCTAGGAAAATCTACACCTATATCCATCATCTACAGGCTTTCATTCAACTAGTATAGAGTTGACATCAAGTGGTCAATGGAGAATGAGATTATGGTATTATTATTTGGTTTTGGATTCATGAGAATAAAATGATGATATTAATTCAAGAGGATGTGATGACCTTCACAACACATTGAGTTATAGTTAATTTCACCTTATAAACACACATCTATAGCTTATAAAATATAGTCCATCCTTCAAGATAGTATGCACATTGATGAAGACACAATGTTAATTTTGTGGAGTTTCATGATGGGATGAAGTATCCATAGTAATATATTGACTTTAAAAATTCAATTCATGCCAGATAGGACTCTAAAAAAAGTTTATAATCAAGTCAACTATCAATCAACCACATGAGGCTAAAGGACTACCTAAAAGATAGTATACAAGTTGAGGAAAAATGGTCTATAAAGGATTTTTAATATCTAATGTAAGATAATTTATCAAGGTAACATGATTATATAATCTCATTAACAAGATGAAGGTAGTGCTCAAGTACAAACACCAATCAAGTCAACTACCAACTCAACCTACAACCATGCTAACCCAAGCTTATATTTAAGTTGGAAAATATGATGGAGTTTCATGATCCATGATATAGATTAATGAAATATAATGTTTCTCATAATCATTACATAGTCATAATGAGTTTAAAACATTATTATGGGCCTTAAAAATCATTAACATAGTCAAGGCCAATAGTCAAGAAACCCACCTACAACCAAAAAAGTTAAATTCCTCTCACAGTCATATGAGCAAGATACATAAAAGATAAATTTCAAATCAAGTAGTGGCATTTGAAATGATAATAAATTTAAAGTGATAAAAAGTAAATCTCCAACACCTTGATCAATCCACTCAAGAACTATCATGATTTTGAATGTGAAAGTATAATAGTTGTATAGAAATGATAGTGTTAGAGACCTAAATGTTGGAAATATTGTCATTGATGTCAAAGGTATAACATTATTGGTGATAGAGGCCCCATTGCATTTAATGATGTTTGTAATAGTTATATCTTGGCTAATGTGTGTTAATATTTATTTAATATTAATGAATATATTTTTGGTTGCATATGAGACAAAATAAGGGCCCATGGAGAATTCAAAGAGTCACAGGGTAAAGACAAAAGAAGAATGGGATGCATTTCCCCGTGAAGAGTCATCTTGGAGAATTCCAAAGTCACCAAGTGAAGAAAAAAGAGGAAGGGCACAATTTCTCATGAAAGGACACTTTGAGAATATGAAAAGTCACAAAGATAAGGACAAAAGAAGAAAGGGTGTTTTTTCTTATAAAGGGTCACCACATGACTTTTCAAATGCAAGGATACAAAGGGTCATGTAAGTTTTGCACCATTTTCCATGAGGATTGAAGGGTAACAAAGGGGGAATGCCAAAGGTCATTTGGAAAGCTATAAATAAAGGCTTGAGAAGCCATTTGTAATGTGTGAGATAGGGTTTGATTTGAGATAGCAATATCTAGCTTAGAAGAGCATTTGTGAGATATGAATATGATTTGTATTTGTTATATCTAGCTTAGAAGAGCAAAAGTGAGAGAGAGGAAATACATATTGTAATAAACTACCATTTGTTGAGATAGGAATATTAAGAGATATGTGTGTGGTATACACAAAGGGGTTGGTGCTCTTGTGGGTTGGTGCTCATGAATTGTTGCTATGTTGGTGCTAAACAAAGGGGTTGGTGATCCTATGGGTTGGTGCTCATGAATTGTTGCTATGTTGGTGCTTAGAAAAGGGGTTGGTTCTCCTATGGGTTGGTATTCATGAATAGTTGCTATGTTGGTGCTCAGCAAAGGGGTTGGTGCTCCTGCAAGTTAATGCTTATGAATATTATTATTTTAGTTGGTTCTCATTCATATACTTGAGATTTTTCTCTATGGTTTTTTCCACATTGGGTTTCCACATTAAATTTGGTGTCTCTCTCTCTATCTTGTGTGGTGTTTATTATTTCAATTTTATTGCATATCTTGAATGTATGTTAAAGTGGAATTCGATTAAGGAAAAGTTTTATAAGATATATGATATACTTATTCACCCCCCTCTCAATATATCATATGCTTAACATTTGGTATTGAAGTAGGTTCCTTTTGAAAAAGTTTTACAACTTGAAGGTAGATTAGGAAAGCACAAGATGGCCATACATGAAGGTGCCTCTGTAATCAAAAGAATAGATGATCAAGAAGAAAAAGAAGAGAATGAAGCCAAAGTGAATCTAGATGGAGAACTAATTTGTGCCTTAGAAGAGTTAAAATCTTTTGAAAATAAAAATCAAAGATTGAATCACTAGATCGAGAAAAATGAAAAGGAGTCAAAGGAAATAATTAAATATCTACAAGCACACTTTGAAGAAGCTAATAAGAATGAAGAAGATCTAACGGCATAGTTGAAAATAGTAAGAAAATAATGTGAAAGGTATGTTATTAAAATTGCTTCTTTAAAAGGAGATCTTGATATAATAATTAAAGCAATCAATGATAGAGTATCCAATGATTCAAAATTTGAGATTAACACTAATATGCTGAATAAGATATTAGAAATCCAAAAGGCAATATCAGATAAGATAGGTTTTAGATTTGAAAAGAAAAAGAGCTATGTTGAAGATCTTACAAAAGAGGAAATAAAGAGGGAACAAGTGAATAATATAGAGGCCATCTCAAACAAAGAAGGCTATAGGGAACAAAGCTACAAAAGGCAATCAGGTTAGAGATACACAAATAGGTCCTATTTTTATGGTTACTATTTTTATTGTAATGGATATGGTCATAAGAAATTAGAATGTATAAAAAGAGATAACAATCTCAAAAATAATGAAAAGGAAAGTCATGTAGAGTCAAGCAAAAGTTACAACTCTTTTGCTCCTGTATCAAGCTTTGATGAAGAGGCCATAATTTGTTACAAGTGTAACAAATTTAGAAACATAACTCAGTACTATAGAAGCGTGTTTGAGTCAGTCAAGGACTAGATTTTCAAGGCTCTATTCATTAAGAAGAAGGCTCAGACATGGCAGAAGAAACAACCTAAAGATTTTATGTTATTTTAGATAGCTTTACATGTAAGAAATGAAGAAAAGCCATGGTTCATTGATAGTGTATGTTCAAGGCAGATGATAGGAGACAAGAGAAAGTTTATAAACTTGAAGAATATCAATAGTTGTATAGTAAAATTTGGAGACAATACTAATACCAAAATTATTAGAAAAGGTACACTAAGTTTGGATAATGGTAGAACTAAAACTGAAATGTTTTTATATGTAGGTCTTAAGCATAATATTTTGAGTGTAAGTCAAATGTGTGATCAAGGGAACACACTAAAGTTTTATGTATAAGGTTGTGAAATTAGAAGAAAATATTTAGATGTATTGGTTGTAGATGCTTAGAAAATAGGTAATAACTTATATATGGTATCAGACATCAAAGGTCAAAGATGTTGTTTGAGTCAAATTAAAGAAAGTTGGTTATGGCACAAGAGAATGGGGCATATAAATTTTTTCAATATTGTCAACATCAGCAAAAATCAAGTAGTCAAAAATATTCCAAAGATTACAAAGCCATCTGACATGGTTTATGGACCCTGTCAACATGGGAATCAGGCTAGAAGGTGATTTAAAACAAAAGAGTACTCGACCACTCAGATGCTAGAGATCATTCACACTGACCTATGTGGACTCAAAGTACTCAAAGTGATAAATATTTCATGTTTCTTATTGATGATTTTTCACGTATGACTTGGGTAATGTTTTTAAAGAAAAAATTAGAAGCTTTTAGACATTTTAAAGCATTCAAAGCATTAGTTGAGAATGAAACTAGTTTGAATATTAAGTGTTTAAGATCAGATCGAGGAGGAGAATTCATGTTAGATCAATTTATTGAGTTTTATGAAGCTCATGGAATAAATAGACATTATGTAGTAGCTAAAACTCCACAAGAAAATAGAGTAGTTGAAAGGAAAAATAGAATAGTTTAGGAGATGGTGAGGACAATGCTAAATGAATCCAAGATAGAAGATAAGTAATGGAGAGAGGTGGTTGGTACAATAGTGCATATTCAAAATAGAGATTTATTAAGAGTCAATAGTGACAAGACTCTTTATGAGCTATGGAAAGACAAACCAACAAAAGTTGATTATTTTAGAGTTTTCAATAACAAATGCTTTATAAAGAGAATCAATGAAAAACTTGGTAAGTTTGAATCTAGACTAGATGAAGGTATATTTCTTGCTTAGTCTTGAAAAATTAAATATTATAAATGTTATAAAAAAATAACCAAGAAAATTGTTTAAAGTTAAAGTGTCAAGATAGAAGAACATGGAACACAAAGAATAAGTGATCCAGTAGACATACCTGAAATCATTGAAGATGAAGGCTGTGAAGAATCAGATGAAGATGAGGAGAAGGAGAAAAAGGGCACCGCAACTCCATCCAAATATGTTCAGAGAAATCATAATAAAAGTGACATCATCAAGGACATAAATGAAGGAATTTGCATAGAATAATGATGGTAAGTGAATTTGAACAAGTTAATTTCTCTTTGTTATCTAAAATTTAGCCTAGAATTTTTTCAGAAGTTAGACATGATGAGCATTGGGTTAAGGCTATGAATGAAGAATTAAATCAAATAGAAAATAATGATACTTGGGAATTAGTGCCTAGACCAAAAGATCACAATGTGATAGGAACAAAATGAGTTTATAGAAATAAGTTGAATGAAAATGGAGAAGTGACTAGAAATAAAGCAAGATTAGTATGTAAAGGATATGCTCAAATTGAGGGAATAGATTTTGAATAAACTTTTGCACTAGTGGCAAGGTTAGAGGCTATTAGAATGTTTCTTGCATATTCAGTGTTTAAAAATTTCAAAGTGTTTCAGATGGATGTCAAATCTACCTTCCTAAATGGGAATCTTGAAGAAGAGATCTACATTGAGCAGCTTGAGGGATTTATTCTCTCAAATATTAGTAACCATGTATATAGATTGAAGAAATCATTGTATGAATTAAAATAAGCTCCCAGAGATTGGTATGTAAGACTTGATAAGTACCTATAAGATCAAAGATTCAAGAGAGGATTTGTTGATAGTAATATTTACATCAAAATAGAAGGTGAGCATAAATTGATTATTGTGGTATATGTTGATGATTTCATTTTTGGAGGAAATATTGAAAAGATGATAAAAGAATTTTCTGATAGAATGCAAAAATAATTTGAGATGTCTATGCTTGGATAATTATCATTTTTCTTAGGATTGAAAATATTTCAATCGAATAAAGGAATTTTCATATCTCAAAGTAAATGTGTCAAGGAAATGTTGAATAAATTTGGTTTTGAGGATTGTACACTAGTTGGCACACCTATGTGTATATGAAATAAGGTGAGCAAGGATGAAGATTCACCTATTACAAATCAATCTTTGTATAGATCTATGATTGGTAGTCTTTTATATTTGATAGCATCAAGGCCAGACATCATGCATGTAGTAGGAATGGTTGTAAGATATCAGTCATCTCCAAAAGATAGTCATGTTTAATTGGTGAAGAGAATATTCAGATATATCAAGGGGACATTAGATTATGGATTATGGTATCCCATAGGTAAATATTTCACTTTGGTTGCTTATACAGATTCAAATTGGGTAGGGTGCTTGGATGATAGAAAGAGTACAAGTGGAGGAGCTTTCCTTCTTGGTGATAGCTTAGTATCATGGCTAAGCAAGAAGCATAATTCAATATCACTTTCTACAACTGAAGCAAAATATATTATAGTAGTATTGTGTTGTATTCAAGTGCTTTGGATGAAGCAAACTTTGGAAGATATCAAGGTAAAGTATGATGAACCTATTTCCATTTTTTGTGATAACACAAGTACTATAAATGTTTCAAAAAATATATTAATGCATTCAAGAACAAAACATATTCCCATTTGATATCACTTCTTGAGAGATCAGGTTATAGATCAACATGTTAAGATGGAATATATCAGTACTATGGAGTAGATTGTAGATATTTTCACAAAGGCACTACCAAAAGACACATTTGAGTATCTGTGAGAGAAGTTGGGAGTGATTTATTTTACTTCTTACCATTGAGGTTTAGCATCAGTTTAAGGGGAGATAAGTGTTAGCTCTAGGTAGGCCCTTTGCCATTGATGTCAAAGGGGGAGAATAAAAAGTATAGGTACAAGTCAAAGAGTCACTGGGTAAAGATAAAAGAAGAATGGGATGCATTTTCTCATGAAGAGTCATCTTGGGGAATTCCAAGTGTCACCAAGTGAAGAAAAAAGAGGAAGAGAAAATATTCTCAAGAAGGGACACTTTGAGGCATACGAAAAGTCACCAAGATAAGGAAAAAAAGAGGAAACGATGTTTTTGCTTATGAAGGGTCATCACATGACTTTTCAAATGTAAGGATATGAAGGGGCATGTAAGTTTTGCACCATTTTCCATAAGGATTGAAGGGTCAAAAAGGGGGAAGGCCAAAGGTCATTTGGTAAGCTATAAATAAAGGCTTGAGAAGCCATTTTTAATGTGTGAGATAGAGTTCGATTTGAGATAGTAATATCTATCTTAGAAGAGCATTTGTAAGAGATGAATATTATTTGTATTTATTATATCTAGCTTAGAAGAGAAAATGTGAGATAGAGGAAAGAGATATTGTAATGAACTATCATTTTTGGAGATAACAACATTGGGAGATAGTTGTGTGGTATACACAAAGGGGTTGGTGCTCCTGTGGGTTGGTGCTGACAAATTATTGTTGTGTTGGTGCTCAGCAAAGGGGTTGGTGCTCATGTGGGTTGGTGCTCATGAATTGTTTCTATGTTGGTGCTCAATAAAGCGGTTGGTGCTCAAAAATAGTTGCTATGTTGGTGCTCAGCAAAGGGGTTGGTGCTCCTACAAGTTGGTGCTTGTGAATATTGTTATTTGAGTTGGTGCTTATTCATATACTTGAGATTGTTCTCCGTGGTTTTTCCCACATTGGGTTTCCACATTAAATATGGTGTCTCTCTCTATCTTATGTGGTGTTTATTATTTTAGTTTTATTGCATATCTTGAATGTATGTTAAAGTGGAGTTTGATTAAGGGAAAGTTTTATAAGATATATGATATACTGATTCACCCCCCTCTCAGTATATCCCATGATTAACACTAAAGACACAATTTGTGAGTCAATATGATATGAAAGAGAATGAGAAGATTTTTCAAATGGTTTTAGTCATATATAAGTCAAAAAATCATGATTGTATGGATACCAAACACTTCAACCCTTATAATATCACCTATAACAGTGATTGGCCTACAGTCATATTGAATATTTTTGAGGAGCTAAGGTCATACTTAGGTGATAGGTATATGAAGAGCTGATGAAAGAAGATGAAATAAATTAAGAGTATTTTAATGGAATATTAATATCACATTCACCTTGTTATATCTCAAACCAAGGTGGAAAATATATAAAACTTAGTCTTGAAACTAGAACAAGCAGGTATCTCAAACTAGCTTTTGGTAAAAAGAACTTATGGTCTAAAATATGCATACTTAAATAATGAAATTTTGTGGAGTTTATTATTTTGACTTGATAAAAATATAAAAAATATTTTATATGTATTTTTATAAGGTTAATAATTAACTATTTTTACATAGTCATCAACTTGTCTAAACATAATCATAGTTGGATTAGGCAAGTTTCTTAAGGTGCATATTGGTGACAAGAGGTTTGAAAATTCATTAGGAAGTATTATAAAGAATGGTAGGATGTTTTCAAATATTAAAAATATATGTAAAGAGTAATAATACTCTGTTATCTATGAAAATCATTCCCTTGAGGGTTAATGCAAGTAGGCAGGCACCAAATCCTCAAGACGCACAATCCTCATTTTGACTCTTTGATGAAATTTTTATTCTTTAGATGGAAATTGAGACAAGGTGGAAGGTAATTTTAAACTTAGAGAGGCTATGTTAGTGAATATTTTGCATAAATCTTGCTTTGACACCTTTTCTAAATTTCCTTCCTTGTACACACATTCTTGGCAACCTCTCAAAGTCCATTTTCACTTTGTAGAGAACTTAAAGATAATTTTTCATGTTATCCCATTATTTTCAATAATGATTAGGGGTAAATATACTACATTTTCATAGAAATTGGTTTCTCATTAGAGGTTTGTACATTATGAAAAATCCTTAGGAAGATTTGGACCTCTAAAACCCTTACAAAACCCTCATAACAAATTGATGGAGAAAAGGAGATAAATTTTGAATATATTTGATGAGTTTTAGATATGAAATGAAATTTAAGGTCTTTTCAACTCCCCTGATCACCTCCATGACTAGTTGTTTGGCATGTGCAATACCTTCATTATATAGACTAGGCTAAATAAGGCAATTTTAAGCTAGAAAGTAAGGGAAGAAAGGGTTATTTCACATTCAAAGTATTTTATGAGAAATTTGGTATATTAAAATATCTAAATAAAACTTATAAAACCATAAATTTGGGTCATTTAGTTAATTTTCATGAGCAGATAGGTTTGCAAGTCAAGACTAGTAACTATTTATATATAGGGTGAAGATGAATGGCTTGATCAAGCCTATATACTAAATAAAAATCATCATATATAGGTAATTAATGTTTAAAAAATTAAATATTATCCTCTAAACTCATCATATATCCAAGATATTTAACAAACTATGTAGACACCTATGCTTGTTCTTCATAACACCAAATAAGGTCATCAAAAGGGGGTAGAAGGAGATAAATCAAAGTCATGAGGGCATTAAAAATAATAATTAAAATCATAATAATGTCCTAATAGGTATTTATTCCAAGTTTTAACCACATTTAATTAGTACAATTGATCATATTGGCTGAGTACCAAATAATGCTTAAAGTGCCTATTTTCCACCTTGAAATTAGATTTCACATACTCACCCTAGTACACAGATTTTATATTGGAAGTTAAGGAATTTAGGGGAGTTAAAGATCCTAATAAACTAAAATTTTATGGCATTATTTTAGGGATTTATGTCCAAGATTTATGAATAATCATTAAGAGCATAGAGCGTTCTTAAACCCTCATACAACCCCATTAGCAAACCTATTTTTAGAAAATTAAAGAATTATGAAACTAAAATAATTTAAAACTCTTGAATTTAACTTGTAATATGAATTATACTCTTATATATTAATTTCCATGTCCATTATTTGTATAGATGTATAAATTTGGCATAAAATAGGTTAATTAGAGAAAAAAGAACAAAATATGAGGTAAAAAGAAATATAAATGAAATCCAATCCATGGAGATAAAAGTTGGTAACTTTTTATTCATCCTAAAATCATAATATTATCATTGATCTACCTGAAATTGTCCTTGAGAGCTCATCCAAAATAACCAATCTGTAGGAAATCAAGGTGAAGCTAGCCTAGTCAACATGTTTGCTTAATTTACAGATGTTTCAAGCTAATAAGGACCATTTTCATGATATGAGGCATTTTTTCATTTATTTAAATCATCATTTTTTAGTTTTTGAAATTTTTTTTAGGTTATAATGGCCACCAAGCATAAGAAGCTAGGCTACTAGGTGTATTTGCCCTAGTAGGCCTATCTAATCAATCAACATAAGAGAATGGCATATAAGTTTGGTGATAAAAGATAAGATTTAGTTTTAATTTCCTCTTAAACTAGTCCACATCATGAAAATATCATACTTGATGTCATCTATAATCTTATCTAGTCCTTGGGATGAGTTAACTAGTCTTCAATTGGTCTAATGCATTCATAACTCATCTTGAGTTCTAACTCATGAGCCAACTCATTTTCACATCAGTTGTCTAGATTAATAATTCCATATAATTCTATAGGAGAATATTGGATAAGATAAATGGGGCCCACCACCTTTTTTTTAATGCCAAAGATCATGAAATCATCATGTAAGACACTAAACACAAGGAGATGTTTGAAAAGACTATTGTTTGTAAATTTTAAAGGAAATTGACTTTGAGTTAATTCTACTTGAATTATCCTTCTCTCTTCTATGCCACATTGGCTAGATATTCTTATATTTAAGCCAATTTTCAAGATCCCTTTCTTGGTCATGATTAAACTCTGCCAAGATTGATCTTTGTAACATTTTGAGATGAATAAAATTATTATTTTCAAATTCCTATATTCTAGTATAGTGTGTTATATTGGTTTGATTTGCACATATGGTATTATTTTTTCCTTTGGAAGATCCTGACCTCACCTAGTTACTAGTATGCTATCTTATGTAAGTCATATACAATGTTTGATATTCATTGATTAAAGCTAATAGTGGATATATCGATTGGTTTATGCCTTGAATCAAGCCTATTCCATCATTTCCCTCATTATTTGGTCACTTGATGAAACCTCTATGTGAAATATTGTTGCATAAAAGTCTTTTAGAGTTGTAGATTCAGTCATTGCTTCGATTATTATTGTTGTAGAAGCTCAAATATAGTGGATAAACCAAAAATATAGGTGTATCATCATTAGTAGAATAGAATTCCATTTTAGTTATCCTTCTTACCCTTTTCACCCCAAAAATTAAAGTAGGTTTTAGTAAGTTGAACATAAGTGATACATCAAAAGAGATAGCCTCACAAATCTAGAGGGATAGTCTAAAATCAAGTGTCCCACACCTTATACCATTCCAATGTTAGTTCAGGTGTGAAGGAGATCCTAAGAAATCAATAATTAGCCTTCAATGGGGTGCTATCAGGGTTTATAACACTTACATGGTATCTTTTAATGCTTATATATAGAGAGAGGAAAATAACTCACTTTCCCTTTGTAAAATAAGAATGCATGGTATCCATATATTTTCATAGATGTGGTTATTAAGGATACATTATATATTAATAGATTAAGAAGGTACAATCTATGCTAGATTGGGATGAAATTTAGGATACCCATAGTTTGGTTTCCAATCTCATACTATATAGGGATAATTCAACTAAATTTAAAGCTTAGTAAAAGGTAGAAGAGGATTGAAATAAATATAGGTTAAATTAACAAGTTGGATGATGATGATAATGATACTTGTGACTTTATAAATGTTTGTGGTTTTTTCATGTCTCATTACTCTTTACAAAACTAATGGTATTACATAGGGATGTGTAATAGATTAAGTCAAGGAGTAATTATGAGGTATATAAATGACACTCATCCTACTATTTAAAAACCCAAAAACCCTTTCTATTTTTATATTTCATGAACTTAATATAGCAATTTATCCATTATTTTTATTCATAATTTCATATTTTTTACATTACATATATTTGTTATGATTGTTTTTAATATGGTTTCTAGATGAAGTAGTGTAATTCTTGATTTTTCAATACTGGAATGCTAATGATTCAAATGATACTATAGGATTTATTTATTTCTCTTAATTTTTATAATTTATTTATAATTTGTATACACTAAGTGTTATTTCTTGTAGCCATTGTATTACCCATGTTGACTTCACTAAGTTTTGATGCCCTATCCATAGCCACTAAGTGTGGTTGTTAATAACTACTATTTTAGCCACTCATGTGCTTATTGTGTATTGTCATTTAACATTGATGTGGTTTGTGTTGGGTCCATTTAAAAAAGAGATTAATTATTTGGTTATTTTGTGTATAATAGGACACCAAGTACATATGATAGTTAAAGTCTAGATGCAAATTTTATTTGCATCCTCTTCATTTTTGTTGGACTAAATGTACACAATAAGATCTTTCACAATTTAGAAAATATTTCAACCATTATATATATATATATATATATATAGCTTCTTTGTTTCTAACATTTTATTCCTAGTTTAGTTGCAGATTGTTATTACAATAACATAGTAATAGAATAATAATAAGTCTTAACCTTATCTATATTTAATGATGAATATTTAGGATTTAGGATCAATCATAAATTAGATATAAATAATTCAAGAATAATAAATTAATATTAGAGTTCAATACATATAAGTTCTTTTATTTCTATATAAACATTTTTATCATTAATATTAATTTCTCTTGGAGTATTTTTTTCTCAATTAGATGAGGTAATTGATAGATCATTCCGATCTAGAAAGAGCCCACTCATGAGGAGTGATTATTAAAACTCTCATATGTTCTAGTAGTTATTTGATTGTGAATATTTACATTTATAAAAAATAATTTCAAAATAGTTTAAGGATTGGTTATTTGATTTCCTTTCTAGATAAGAGTGATTTATCCCAATTCTTGTTCATAATTATTTTAATTTTACCTTTTTGGAAATATTATAATATTATATTCAAAATTAAATTTTAAGTTTGATTTAAATTTAATTATAATTATTTTTTTACTTAGTTTATATTTAATTACAAGTTTTGTTTTATCTCCTATACACAACACTAGATTATAAACTAGTTACTCAACTGGTCAAGAAGCCTATTGGTGCAAATACATTGCAGACCCCTAGAAAAACTTGTATTCTTAGATTTTAAATTAAATATATTCACTTAAAATACCTAAGAAAAAAACACAAAAATATAATAATACAGAGATAATTATGTCACATATAGATTAAATTGAAATAAAAACACTTGGAAAGGTGTCATAAGTACCTAATCCAAACCAATGGTTTATATGCACAAACGACACTAAAAATATTTTCGTAATAAGTAGTGTAAAATAATTTTGTGTTTATAGTTTCATTAATATTACAAATGGATTCATTACTCCTAAAAAATAAAAGGTTTTAAATTTAATCAAAATTCTAAAAATGAGCAAAGTAACATCCACACTAGGATTTACTTAGAATAATGTAATATTTTTTTAAATTTAAATCTATGTATTATTTCATTATATTTCACCATGGGAATATAATTAGTGACCCAAGTATAACACACTAAGTATGTTAATTATAAAACAAACATGTAATATCTAACATTTATTGATCACTATCAAGATATGAAACAAATACGCAAAGCTTAACTACATTCATTCAAAAAAGTAATTACATAAATTCCAGCCATGGTTGGTATAATAATATAACCACTTATATAAATTTACACATGAATAAATAATTATATTTAATAAAGAATAATGTTTCAATAATAATAAATATAATACAAGATACAAAGTTTCATAGAGCATCAGTTCCTCGAACTCCAGTATCTATGGTAATCTCAAGTGTAGTCTTCAAATAAGTACTATTGTGGAGAGGGAGAGCATCATCTAATAAATTTTACACACCAACCATGGACCATCGATCCCAGACAAAATCCACTATTATGGAATAGACATCCCTTCATTGATGGGTAGATAGTGATGGTGAAAGAATCTAGAGAGACAAGTTAGTAACCGTGTGCTTTAAAATTTCTAATACATGATGTGTAACCTAAATAGATATATTCTAATATGATATTTCAAAAACATCTAAATAATACATATAAAATGAAAAAAATTAAATAAAAATTACTTTGTCCAAATTTTCAATAGTTATTGATTCTAGGATTAGTCAAATTCATGCACACCACTTGATTGGATTACCTTCATCTGGCATTGGTGATGTTAAGTAAGATAGTGAAGTCTGACTCACTACTTATTTAGTATCAACAATGTGATATTTGGTTAATATAATATATAACCAATAGATTCATACATATTACTTCTTATTATCAGGTATAGAACATGCTATATATAGGAATAATCAAAATACATACATTTAATCCATCAAATGTATGCAATGAATCTCAACTATATTATTTATCACATAAATAATAAGCATAACAAGTATAATTTATATCAACTAGGTATAATATATATTTAGATTGCATATTTCTAATTTTTGTAAGTATATTCAAATGTAGTACATTATATGACAACAGTAATATCACAGTCTAATATTTTTATGTACACATTACCCATTTACAAATAGCCAGTAATAATAATTTCATAGATCAAATATCTCATAAATAACAATAAAATATTTCATTTATATAACCTATTATACTTTTAAGAGGCTGTATGAATATAATTATTGTGTCTTGTCCCTCAGGATTGTATGGCATAATTCAATAGTCAATAAAACTATAATTATAGGCACACATCCCAATGTACACATTTATGTTATATACGTATATGAGTCCCAAGTCCTCACATAGATATATTTCATATATACATGTACTTTTACATATTAAATATATACATAATATGGACCACATACAAGTATTTAAATAATATATAAATATTTTATATACATACCAATAGTCATTTATATTTTCTAACAAGAACTTCATATGATTCCAACAACCATTATAATTTACCTATTCAAAAAATACATTCATGATCCATCGTAAGATATTAATATTCTTGGATTGTTAATAAATAGATTACTATAATAAATAAATTATTCATGCCAATATTTTGCTCTTTTTACTTACTGTAGGTTTTCATAAGTATTAAATAAATCAAATCAACA
>JARHVA010010236.1:0-107500 GCA_037957365.1 Torreya grandis
ACGATTAAATAAATATTAATATGTTTATGTGAGAGAGAGAGAGAGAGAGAGAGAGAGAGAGGAGAGAGAGAGAGAGAGAGAGAGAGAGAGAGTAGAGAGAGAGAGAGGAGAGAGAGAGAGAGAGAGAGAGAGAGAGAGAGAGAGAGAGAGAGATAATTATGTTTTTAATGGGATATTATATTATCTTATCTATAAAAATTTCTTCATGCCTCAACTAAGATTTACAAAGTCATTAAACATTACTTGATTATTGTAATAAGGTTTATCAATATCTAATTACAAGTATATTTTTTCATAAGAGATTCCCATGTCTCGTAGATCATTACATTTTGTTGCATCCCTCTTTGCTATGGTTGTAGGATTATCATTTTTTATTATTCTACTATTTCAACTTTAACTCATATGAAGTTTGCCTCCTTGTGATGTTTGGACCCCTTTTATTTGTTTTCAGTCTTTATTTCTTACCCCTAAAAAGTTTTTTGACGTGGTCTCTTGTCTACAAAAAATAAAATGTCAATGTAAGTTTTGTCACATTCCATGATGATGTGTTTCTCAGTTTCAACTGACCCCTGTGGTATAAAATACACATATCCTCTCTTTCCATCTTAGCTTGGGTATATTCCATATTTGTCTCTCACATTTGAGTATATATCAACTTGCATAATAAGTAAATATTACGTTATACTTACTATTTTTCCATAAGTGCACCTTTTCTTGATGTTTAAAAAACACATTTGAATTCAATGATATTTTTTTTCATTTCCTACTTATTTTATTTAATAGACTATTTTACTTCTTTATAAGTGTTTAGACAAAGATTTATGCTAATACCCCATGTATACATTTTGTGTGTTTTTCTATCAAATTTATCATTTTAATTTTCAATTGTTCTATAATAATTTCATTAGGTATTATGTTTTTTCTCTATGCTTTCCATATTATCAGGTTATAGCCATATTCTCGTTAAGTGCCTATTTTTGTAGGAGTATCTGGTAGGGCATAACAACTTGATATTATTTTTATTTATGATGATCATTTATGGATCCTTTTTATCTAAATTAATTTTATATATAATGCATGATTGGTCTATACCTCACATTTGTGAAAAATGAGTGGATCAAAAAGTAACACTAATAAGACACTAGTAGTCTTTCATAAATAATGTTAAGGATGGTTTGATGTGAAAATCGTATTTATTTCATTCAAATATGATGTGAGTGTAATATAATATTCCTCCTTTATCTAAATTTTTTTATCTCTTTTAGTTAAATATGATGCAAATTTAATTTAAGGTGCCTTTTTGGTTTAAAATGATGAAATAATTTGAAATGTAGTGATTATGTTTTCAACTATCTATTGATTGGTGACTCAAGGGTTGGAAAATATTGACTTATCCTTAGATGTCTCATATTATTTAATTGTGAATGGGTAGTGGTTTGATTCATGTTTGCATCATCTGATTTCATATTCATGTGATGGTTAGTATATGTGTTTCCCTATCCAATCCTTCTGACATTATTATTCATACTTGGTTATCTCAATGAAAAAATGGATATGATTATGGATTAATAATATGCTAATATTTGTCTTTCCACCTAGATAGGGTGGATATTGGCTGAGAGGGAGGATTACTTTAACTGGGGAAGAGTAAATGTGTCTTCTAATTATTCACTAGTATATTACATGTGACAACTACATTTTAAATATGCACGGCCTTTATAAAAATATGTATAATAGTACTATTATATAATGAATAATATATAGTATCTCAACAAAATCAATATATTATAATATAATATAATACAATATAAATAAATATAATAATATAATATACTATAATATTACATTTTTTATACAAGTACTAGGGTTCAATGGGTCGCCTACCTAGTGAATGTATTAAAAATGTATACAAAAAGGTCAACTCAAATATTATTAAAATAAAAAATAAATTGGACATGCCATCTTGAATAGGGTCAAGGTATATAAGATGGTGAGCTGATAATTAACAAACTAAAAAAAGTAGATTCAATTTAGGCCATGAAGGCCTTCTTGCCATATTGATGAAGACAAAAAAGAAATAAATTATAACCACCTATGCCAAAAACCTACAATAAAATGAAATTAAGGTGTTACCTTCCTTAATAACCTATGTCACCAAGAAGCAAGGGAGGTTTTCAACCTTAAATGGGCCCTCATTAAACAAACCCCTTTTAACCACCGTCAGAGTGTGAGTTTTATTCCACCAATAGAAGCTACAGTATGATTTCTATCTAACCAACCTTTTCATCATCAAGGTCACCACCATATGATGTGCCCTGACTAGCTATGGAGGCATTGTTCTATTACCATAAACCACAAACTTAACAATGAACTTGATGGCCTTCACCTGCTCCCCTATCATGATTGATGCCCTTCCACACATGTAACTCATGAATTATCTCTTGATCAGATCAAGGGGAGATAGGGACATGAAATGGCCTTATAAATAATAATAATCATATACCTTAGTCTAAATCTCTTTCTATGAACCTAATTATAGAATTGAACCTTGACTCTAAATCCATAAAAATAGATAACAAGACCAACATAAGTCCATCATAACCTAAAAATAGTAATTTCTGTAAGGAGATAGAGTCCACCAAGGTAATAACCTCTGAAAAAACTCTAAAAATAATCCATAGCCACAAAGTATTCAAAAACTTTATCCATCACTTCCTTATCAAGGAAAAAAATCAAAACATTGTTTGAAAACATTACTACCACTGTCAAATTCACCCTATTAGTAAAGGTTGCTATGGAAGTAATATTCCACCAATATGTAAAGGATTACCTTTAACATCTCTTCCATCAGGGCTAAAAATATATTAATAATCCTTTCCATGAAAAAAACCCCATTTAAGGCCATTTCAATGACCGATCTAAAAACTGACAAGCTAAAGAAAAAAGCTCACATGTGCCAGGCGAGCCAATGAATAAATGCCTATATAGAGTTGTGACAAGAAAATAAAATGAAATTAATAAATAAGGCATGTTACCAACTCAAATAACCCAAACAAATCCATTATTATATGATTACACATTCCCACGAGAAAATTGGTGAGTATTAAATAACCTATAGAATAACCATACGGAACAATCATAGGATAAATAATGTTTGTACAAAAATATTTATGGAGGAGAACCCAATGAGGTCCTCTCATAATTATTTTTTATTATCCATTTTAATTTTATCCCTTTGGTTAATACCACGATTCACTAATAAATCAACAACTAAATTTGATTCCCTAAAACAATGCTTGCAATACCAAAACATAGGAGTATTCAAACAATCCCTAGATTTTTAAAAAACATTCTCCAATTTCCAAGAGGATATAGTTCTATTATTAAGTGTATAAATAAATATTTATGAATTTGTTTCTATTTGAAGCTTCTTAATTATACACTAAAAATCCAAATCAATCCTTACTATAAGAGGATGTGATGAAACTTCATTATCTACACCATCCAAGAGATTTTGTGAAATAAAACTAATCAACGAGATAATACAATCCATTTTTATACAACCCACTCTATAATCACCCAAATTACCCCTTGAAGTTCCATCAAAATTCATTTTGAGCCACCTCAGAGGAAGGGAATCCAAGAAGCATTATACTTTCTTATAATTTTAACTAGAATTACCTTTCACCCATTAATATTTAACTTTGCAATGAGCCTCCATTTGGCACACATTCTCATATCCAAAGCTATAAAACAACCATTTGTGAATTTAATATTATAAGAAACAAACTCCAAAATAAAAACCTCTATCTCTTTTAAAATTGAATAAATATTTCATTCCTCAACTTAAAAAAATAATTGATTTCTCTCTTTAAATAATCCATACCAAAATAGCTAGACTGACTCTCGAATATTCAAACAATGAATTTTTACAATCTCCAATTAGACAAGATATAATGGAATTGAATAAGTAGAGGGATATGGCAAAGATCATTAAATATTACAAAAAAACTCACGCACAGGATCATTCATAAAAGGGGTATGAATAATGTAGGGGATTGGTTATTTATTCCTTATATTTATAAAGGCAACAATGGAAAGAACCAAAAAAATGACATTAGCCAACCAACCCTTGGTGAGGATATAATTCTAAACTTCTAACCAAGTGAATTCCCATATTTTTTGAAGACCTATCTTATCCCAACATAAGAATATATCCCAACCCATCACATCATTTGTTACCTCAACCATTTGATAACTAAGGCTCATTGAGGATTTACCTATTTTAAATCCAATCTAATGTAGAGAATCCTATTTGTAGTTGATGAATATTTTTCACTTCACCAAAAATCCCTCAAATTAGCACACTGATCCTCAAGAATGTTTAACTCCTCAAAAATCTTCCACAACTAAGAAGACAAGCCATCTAACTCTCTTAGTTCCATGTAATTCACTATCAAGACACCCCAATATATAATTGAAATAAATTTACCCTCAGTTAAGTTAGGAAGATATGCTAATGGTTTATTCTCATTCTTAGAATCTTATAAACAAATAGCTAAATGACCATTATTGATGGTATGGGAAATTTCATCTCAAATCAATGACCTAAAACTCAACATAAAATTTGATAAGTACGAACCTTTTAGATTGCTAGTAATAGAAAATCATACTTAACAAATTATCTAATACTAGGTATTTACTTCTTAAAAAACCTACATCATAGAGACTTTCGTTTTGATACCATTCCATAAAATAGCTTGGCTTGAAGAGCCTAATTTTAAAGACTTATGTTTTTCACCCCTACTCCTCCCATATTATAGACTTTGTAGACCCTCTCCCACTTTAAAATAGGATTTCTCTTCTTGATGTGTGCACCTTGCCAAAAAATTTCCTTCGTAATTTTATTCAAAACATTAACCACATGACTTGATTGTTTTTGAATTGACAGGCAATAAATGGGAAGAGAAATATAAACTAATTTAATTAGGGTAACACACCCATCTAAACAAAGACACTTTCATTTCTAGGAAGCTAAACATGCCTTGAATGATTTGATCAAACTTTCCCAATTAATACATTTATGAACACCAAAAAAGATAGGAACTCCAAGGTATATATATATGTATATATATATATATATATATATATATATATATATATATATATATATATATATATATATATATATATATATATATATATATATATATATGGTAGTTTCCTAATATTTAAGACCAAAACCATGGAAATCACTTGTTGTTCTTATTTTTTTACAGTTGATAATTTTTTTTATGATTTCCTTACATTAACCATTTATCTATAAGTAACCTCATAAATGGAAAGAATAGACTTAAATACTTGATATTTGCACACTATAAATTGACGAAAAATCAAGGTGGCATTAGTAACTTGATAATGAATGAGATTTCTGAACCATCCAAGACTTGAATTCCATGTAAATTAGAGACCTCCTTTGACTTATTGACTATGTGACCTAGAACTTATGCCAACAATATGAAAATAAATCGGGATGAAGGATATCATTATCTGATACCCCTATAAGACTCAAAGAACCCTTCTATAATGTCATTGACCATAATAGAAAAACATGGCCTAGAAACACAACTGATAACCCATTATTTACCAAAGCTAAATCTCTTTAGGTCTTTCATCAAAAATCACAAATGTAATTTATCATAAGGTTCGATAATATATAGTTTGAGTAACATTCCCTTCCTATGAGTGAGAGAGAGAGAATTAATAATTTCCTGAGCAATGATTATACATTCCTAAATATTCCTACCTAGAATAAACATGACTTATTCTTTTGAGTTCAACAAATCCATAAAAGTTTAAGCCTTGCTTCCATCACATTAGAAATGATCTTATAATCCATATTGCACAATTAGATAAGCCAAAATTCCACAATTTTTTTATGAGAATCTATTTTAGGAAAAAATAGATGAAAGTAACATTTAGCCATGGGATAAATTTCCTTCTTATTATCAAATATTCCACCATATTAAGCATATCATCACCTAATATCTCCCAAGAGTATTCAAAAATTCCATAGGAAACCCATTAGGAGTAGATTATTTATCATTATCCATAAAAAAAACCATTGATCACACATCCTCCAAAGTGAAGGGTGCAAGGAGTTATTTATTATGTTATGGAAACACTAGCCTAGGGATAAAACCAAGATTATCAATATGATCCTGAAGATCTAAATAACTCTCATCAATACACATATTTAAAAAAAAGTTAACATCCTCCTTATTAATATCTTCTTGGGATTTCAACACCACACCATAACAAGATTATATCTTCAATATTTGAGAGACATTACATGTAATTGTTACCAAAGAATGAGAAAAATTAATACTCTAATCAGCTTATTTCAACCAATTAGTTCTCATTTTTTGCTTCTAATGGATTTATTCTCATTGTAACAAATCATCATATTCAAAATACAAATATTCCCAATCAAATAGTAAGTATGATCCATGCTTTTATTGAAGACTGTCATGCATATATTTTCTGAATTTACTTCAACACAAACATTTTATAGAAAAATGTCTTTGATGTAATGAAGATTCCAATCATGAAGACATCATTTTATGAATTGTAAATTTGTTTCCATCCTATACATTAGAGAATCATATAAAATAGTGTTATTCTTCCACCATGATTACACTATACTAGGTAGAGACAAATACCAAAGCCACATATTTTCAAATTAGAAGGGGTTGAGATTCAAAGGATGATCCGCTTTAATGCAAAATTCCACAAAGAAATTACTAGATCCTAAGAAGGGAAGAATAGATCTCTCTAAGATCCAACTTTGATATAACCAATTGGAGGATACCAAAAAATGATCTAGCTTTTAAACAATATTTTCTCACCATTTCTTTTATTATTCTATGTAAAAACCCCTACTTTGGATGGACATCACACAACTCATTATAAACAAGAAATTGAATGAAGTCCAAGGTTACAAGAGTAGAGATTGCCTTTCCACCATATTTCTTAGTTGGGGATAAAAGGGAATTAATATGACCATCTAACACAATATTCAATAAAAAATAGTTAGACATAAGAGTAAATAATTAATTCCAAAGCCAAATTTTATAAAAATAATCTTTTGTCCCATACACATTACCTAATAAAAAAACTCATATCAAACATGAATCTTCCAACTCAATAAACTTTCCAAGTTTACCAGCACCCAACATATCCACTTCAGCCTTAGATTGAGACCAGAGAACAAACAAAAAATTTTAAGCCCCAGAGGCTATAATAAAGGAGCTACCCCATCTATTCTATCTCTATTCCATCGAACTAATAGAGTTTTACAATCTCAACTTACTTTTTTAAATCAAAACCACATCAAGATTTTTGGAAAATAATAGATGCTAATCTAAGTACCTTTTATTAGAGGAATTTAGACACCTAATACTCTAATATAAGAGCTTCATTAGGAATGAGGGGTGATTTACACACCCTAGTTTTTATAATAAAATAATTTTAAGAGAGTACCTTACTTACCCACTGAGATATCCATAAGTACTTGCTCCTTGGTGGATTTGAACTATCGCTTCTTAGTTTTAGCATAATTTGTAATCATAAGGAAATGCTAAGATTTATAAATATATAAAACCTCTATAAAATTTATTTACTCCTTTGAATATTCATGCTTTAATTCCAAATCACTTTCTAATCACTCAAGGTTAGGAACCTCAACTAGAATTTCTGAGTTTGGATTCAAGCCAACCTTCGAAACCCTTGAAACACGAGAAGATATCTAAGGGATATATCTAATAACCTTAGACTGTTAAGAAATAAAATCATAGACTCTAATTATGGAGGAATGGGAAAAGTCATTTCCCTTATCGATCTTGTCAAGAAGAGCCTCAGTTTCTTTTTTTTTGAGAAAACAAACATTTTGAGGAATCAAGTTAGGTTCCAACACCTCCTTATTCCTACCATAATCAATAAACTTATAAAAATTGGGATTGACCTAACAAGGTTTTGAAACTAATCCCCCTCCACATTCTTTCTTTTCTTATCTAAATTCTTTTTCAGCATGCTCAGACAAATACCTACCATTATTATGCAAGAGAAAGGATCTAAATGAGGTTGAGACTGATTTTCAAGCATAAGTCTCCTAACCCATGCTTGATTAAGAAACCATTGACTCCATCTTATAAAACTTCTCAGTGTGCCTTATACATCTAGACTTGAAGCATCTGAAAGGTATATTTTCAATATCAACTGATTGGGACCAAGATCACACTTGAGATCTAATGTGAATGTTTTTTGGAATTGATGAATCAAGATTGATTGAAATCTTAATTATTGAATAACAAGCTAAAACTCTAATCTATGTAATTTAACCAATCTCTAAATAAGACCCTAACATATTACCAAGTGCTGAAAATAATTCAATCCCTAAATACTCTAGGGGAAGACCATAAAATATTATCCACATAGGATAATTGCCTTGATTCACCATCAGAATGTCAAAATTATGTTTCCATTGCTAAATATAGAGGCTCACAACTCTCATGGACAAAAAGGGTTGATTAATAACTTTATCTTCAATTCAAAATTTAGAAAATTTATAATAAATATAACCTTTGGAAAAAATCTAACCTCAGTTTCCTTGGCCCATTGATATTTCACCCAGGATTTAATTTCCTCTATCATTGGACACTTGCCTATGAATTTACCTATATGATCTCTCTCCTCTAGGAGACAAATATCATGAGATAACTTAGTTGATTCCCATAGAAGTTATTTATCAAAATGAATATGTATACCATCCCCTGATCAAAGTGTTAAAACATCAAGCCCTTCTTCTACTCTTCCTCCATGCCTTCCCATTTTATTTACATGATCGGTACCTAGAGGAAAGCATTTGGAACCAATTACCAATGACTGTCTTGAATCCAAACCCTTCTACCATAAAACGTATTTGGGTGCCTTCCAAAACTCAACCAATTTATTCCCCTTGATCCATCTACTATTGGTCCAACTAAAAACCCTAACCACTCACTAGAGTCCCAAATTTCCTCATTTAGTGCCTAATTCTCTACCTTACTGGATTTATGACCATCCCCCAGAGTGAAGGATTGGTCTTCCTTCTATTTTTTCCCTCGATTGGATGACATTCAATAATTATACATAGATTCTTTTTGTTTATTACTATAATATTATATGAATATATAATTAAATATTATAATTAAAAATTAATAAACTTATAATAAGATAATACAACATAGTGGAATATAATATTTTTTTAATATATATAAATATGTATATTATAATTTAATAAAATATAATATATTATATAAAAATACAATAAAATATTAAATATAAAATATAATATACGATAATATAAAATCATATATTAAATATTATATAATATCAAAACATATGGTATTGTGTTCCTTAGGCTAGTAGTAATAAACATGTAACATGACTTTTGTGATGAATAATTTTAAAACTTTTGTGGTTAGGGATTATTTTGATTCCAAAAATATGGTTAGATGAGAGGCAAAAGGCAGCATGGGTAATTCAATAACAAGCCATCCATGGATAAGGAAGTTTTAAGGGGAGAATGGAGAGTGAAGGGCACCATCTCATCTATTAGAAGGGAGGAATAATCAAAGGGAGGATACTCTTTTGGGTGTAATGGTAGGCTCATGGTTGGGGAAGGAGAGTGAGGGGGTGGTAGGGTAGATTCCCACCCCTATTAGTTTTAATTTTCATGTAGTTAGTGTTTCTTTTTTCTCTCTAGTTTCCCATGTTGAGTAGCTTAGGGTTTTGAGAGTGGCCAAGGATTTTCCAGTTGTTAGATTTAAAGAGGCTTTTGTGGATGTGTTATAAAGTGAGGATTGGTATATGTAAAGGGGTTTAGTGTGCCACTTTGATATGTTTTGGCCTTTATTTCCCATTCTTCGTAAATGTCTATCATATTTTTGGTGACCTATTTTGGAAGGTAGTATGGAAATTATCCTTATGCTAGAGGTTTATTGAATGTAGTTTTTTATTTTCTTGTTGATCATAATCAAAAAAATTATGGCTAAATCCTAGAGATATGATCACCACCTTATTTTATTTAAACCATGGCTTCCAAATTTTAATCTTCTAACTAAAACTCTCTACATCAAACCCATCTAGGTATGACTGGCACATCTTCCTCTCCAGTTTTGGTCAGAGTCTAGATTGGTAGATATTGGGGGTTCTTTATGTAATCTACTAGAAATTGATACTTCTTGTTTAAATTTATCATTGACAACATTTTATAGGGTTCTTATTTGGATATATATTTATCAGTACCTTATTGAAATGATTGAGCTAAAATTTAAAGATAAATGTTGATTACAAACCCTTGATTATGAAGGTCTTCTCCTCAGGTGCCAAAAAGATTTCAAAATTGGTCACCTTTCTACTTATTGTCAAAATTCAAAGAAAAAAGTAAATTCATCATGGTATAAGTAGGCAAGTGAAGAGTTTCTTATATTTTATCTAGATAGCGACCATGTTTTAGATAAGGATCTTTTTTTGCCTACAAAATTTTCAAAAGTTCACGATGTTTCTCCTTAGGTATGTGAGGTTGTTGGGTCAACTAGAAATAATTATGTGGATTTAGTTAGTAATGTAAATACTTCTATAGGTACAACTATGGAAATTTATATTTTTGTAAATCTCTATTTTGTTACTTTGATTAAAGAAGATGAATGGATGGTTGTCAGACTTAACAAAAAAGGACATCTCATTTCGAGTTCCCCTCCTAGGTTACTTCACTCTCACAATAGAGAAAAGAAGGGTGAGATATATTATTTTAGTCTTTGGTTATGTTAAATTTTATTGTGTGTAGTAAATTGGATTTATTTAGAATACATTCAAGCAGTTTGTTCTATTTGATGTTTTTTGGTTAGATGCCTTAATGGTTCAACCATCAAGCTAGGCCACTCTTTTTTACTAAGTTTTTATGTTAATGGTTAGTGTCCATGTAATCCATAAAATCAATCAAAAAATAATATTACAATTAAGCTAATACATAAAGTCATGGATTCAAATCCTCCAACACATATTATGTTTTTAATCCCATCACCAAATAATGGACAACATACCATCTCGGATCTAAAATTCCATATCATGTTTTTGTGTACAAAATCGCTTAGAATATTCATGGAAAAAGATAGCCTCATTACCCAATCATTATGTAAAATTTACAAAGTGTATTCAATATGGATGCATAAGGGGTAATTTATCATGATCAATGTGGATGCCATGGAAGAAGACTAAGGAGTTCAAATAATTAGTCCGAAGCGTCAAAGGGCATTTTTAGTTTTAGGTATGAAGCATTAGGGGGTGTACACATCCTAAAAATAAGATGGAAATATACTAAACTCCAAATTTATATAGTCACTAAATGTTGCTTGATTATCATAGGAAGGATTATCATTATCTAATTAAATGTATTATTTTAGCATAAGAGACTCTCATACCTCAAAAATACTAATATTTTATATGGTTGCATGACTATCTTTTTTATTGTTGTATTAATATGGCTTTGGCTCATATGAAGGTTTTTTACTTGTAAGGGTTTCCTCTTTTTCTATTTCTTTGAATATGTACTTTTACCCTTGAAAAGGGTTTGAATGTCTCCATATACCTAACATGAATGCTAGTGCAAGTTTCACATTCCATGATGAAGTGTTTCTTTCTGTCAACTACTCCTATGGTACAAAATAAACATATCCTATATTTCCTTTCCAACATAGGTGTTTTCCATATTCATCTTTCACATTTGACTCCATTTCAAATTTAATAATTGTTATATCCTCCCTACATTTAATAATTTTTTGTAAGTTCACCTTTTCTTGATGTTAATAAAACATAGTTGAATTCAATGATATTTTTTCTCTGATCTTTTTTATTTTATTGCTCCATGTTGTTATTTTGATTTTTTTTAACAAAGTATTTAACTTATATATAAATTTTTAAACAACCATTCAAGCTAATACCCCATATATACATTCATTATTTTATTTCATATAACTTCCTATTTTAATGTTTAATTATTATTCAATAATTATATTAGGTCTTATGTCTTCTTTATGCTTTCTATGTTTTTGATGTAACCTTGTACCCAGTTCATAGCCATTGTCTTCTTATGTACCTATTTTGGTAGGAGTATATTTTAGGGACCTGAGTCTTAAACATGTTGATGATGAGCATGTTTGGATACCTTTTATCTATCTTTAATTCATATCTAATGCACTACTAGCCTATACCTAAAATTTATAAAACACTAGTGGATGGGCAAGAAACACTAATAAGACATTAAAAGTCTTTAATAAATAATGTTGATGATGGTTTGATATGAAATTGTATTTATTTCATTCAAGTATGATGTGAGTGTAATCTAAGATCCCTATTTTATCTCTAAAATTTTATTATTTCAGTTAAATGGAACGTAAATGTAATTTAAGTTGCCTTTTTGGTTTTAATTGATGAAATAATTTGACATGTGTTTTTTGTTTAAGATTATATTGATTGGTGACTCAGGGGTTGTAAAATATTTCCTTCTCATTAGATATTTCATATCATTGAACTTTAAACATGTATTAGTTTTGGTCACATTTCAATCTTTTAATTTTATATTCTTGTGATCTATTTATTACCTATCCAATCCTTCTCATGTCATTCTCCATACTTGGCTTTGTTGATGCCAAAATTGATCTAGTTGTGGATAATTATGTGTTAATCTCTACGTTGCCTCCCAAAGAGAGTGGGAATCATTTGAGAAGCAACCATTAGGATTACATGACAACCATGTATTCAGGGGATGGTTATATGGATGGGGATGGGGAAGGGGAGGATGAGATTTAAAATTCTCCCATGAGCTAGATAATAAAAAGAGATACTAAATTACCTTGGAAATTATTTCTTTAGTAGAATGCTTGAGTTCCATTGGTTTAACATGATTTGTATCCTCAACCTTTAAGTTTGATTAAGTTTTAGTTTTTTACACTAGGCACTATGTTTTTTCACAAAACCATATCCTAGTAAAAACTCCCATCTGGCATTAGTTGCACCATGAAAAGAAGAAAATAGAGCTCGGGCTTAGTTTGTGTCAAAAGAGAAAGGTCCATGAGGATAAGGTGACTACACATGGCCTGAGATTGAAGTTAACATCTAGGGCCAAGACAAGGTGAACATCCATTGATGTTCCTATGAATGTCCAAGTTTTGTGCATAGTGTAATTGAGAAAATTCATATAGGGATAGAAGAACCTAGAAGTGCACAAAGAGAGAATCATCCAAATGAGGGTTTATTTCTAGGAAATTAAAATGGAGATGTTAAAAAATAGATGAAGTCCTATGAGTGAATTCTCAATCCTCAAATAAGAGAGATTAAGCTTGACCTTAGGAAAATATTAAATTAAATAAACAATATTATACAAAATAGAATGAGTTATTAATGTATTATAACAAAATTAGGGGCCAATTACACTTGTAGGCATGTGGTTCATCAGGCCCAAGTCTCCCAGCTATTGATATCATATATTGATAGTTAGGGTTATTCATAGGGAGATTTGTGGAGTATATTTTCTTTTCAATTATACATTACACATACAAAATATCCGTACCACCTGGGAATGATCCCTAATTGACCATATTTTCTCTTAACCTATCACTTCACTATGTTCGCATTCACATTATATCATGAGTGATGCCCCATTGTACATTCATTTAACATACACTTTGAAAAAGCTTCAGTTCTCACTCCAAACATATTGAAATAAAAAAGATAAAATCCATGACCTTTTTTTATTTTTCCACATCTACATCCATGTAATGAGTCTATAAGTCCAAGTAAAGGCTAACATGGAAAAATTTAGAATTCAAAGAAAGATTCAAGGAATATGTAAAGCAACTTGGGGGGTTTATTATAGATCACATATTTATATCGAGGATGAAATCCCAATAATTGTTTGAATAAATAAATTCATGGATTGATCAAGTGGAGTATGCAGAGAATGGATTAATCCATTCAAGTAGAACCAAACTGAATGAGAAGAAGTAATACATGATTACTTACTTATAATTTATTCATCTATCATTGTTTCTTCATCTTATGTCAAAGGAAATTACTTCATTATTTCAACATTCTAAAACTTTTCCAAGAGTTCATCTTTTGTCTATAAATCATATTTCAAATTTTCAATCTCCTCTTCCATGGAGTAGAATTTTGATCTCAAGAGAGAGTTATCTTATTACATAGATTAATTATATGACTCAAGGTCCTCAAGATTTTATTATTTTAACAACTTTCCCATAGTTAAAATATTATTGTATTCAACACACAACTAAACCAAATATAATAATTGTCAAATAGAATACTATTAACCATAGGTAAATGACATTGTTAAATCCTGTTGATCAACTGCTCTAATATCAAACTGATGTGAAAGCATTAGTTATCCCCTGATAATAAATATTTTTTAAATTAAAATGAATTTTTAAAATATGTCAATTTACAAAATTTATTAAAATCAAAGGAATTGACAATTATTTAAATCTAAATGTAAAGTTAATTGAATAATTTTGAATGAGTATTTTGTAAACTCAAAATTTTATTGTCTAGATAACAAATTCATTTAATATTTTTATCCTCTACCAATAGTATCTTATTTAAATTTAAATAATTAAATTTCAAATATCAATAATAATTAAAAATTTATATACATAGGAAAAACTAAAGTAAAAAAAATTAGAGATCAGAGATTGTTTAGAGGGTTCACCAAGTGGCTACACCCCCAAGTTAATTCAAACCATTTGACTAAATAATATGTATATATAATGATTAAACATACATCCCTGAATAATTTGAAATTGTTTAATCAACCTCTGAGGAACTATGATAATAGATCATAAACATCTTTCATTTCTAAAATGATCACATACAAATATATTTCTCTAAAATGGGAAATTTTTATCTCTTTAAGGAGGTAAAATAGTCTCAAAAGGTTTATAAACTACCTTATAGTTTTACAAATTCCTCTCTGTAATTATATATATTAAACAATATTTATGGAATAGGCAAAATGACCTCAACCAGCTATATCAAAGTTCTACCCCTTTAAAAATATACAATTCTATATTTATTTTTTCTCTATTTCCCTCAGTTTTTCATCTCCCAAATAATTATCTACAATATAAAATGAAATAATATTATAAATATCCAACATTGGCTAACAACCTTCATTTTCCTAAAGTATGGTAAAACTCCAGATAGTTTACATGAAAGCAAGAAGGAATAAAATCACAATTTATGGGATGTTGAAACTCCATGCTTTATTTAATAAACCACTTCTCATAATTAATATTCATAATTATTCAATGCCATAAAACAAGAATCAAGATTTGAATTTTATTGGTAAATAAATATTACCATGCAAAAAAAATTCCACCAACCATATGATTCTTTACAAGTCAGTGTCCACATGGAAATAAAAGGTGGACAAGTAGTTTAAACACCATGTTTCTTGGATTAATATTCCACACCATAAAATAAGACTTTCAACTCCTATTAAATCAATATTACCACGTATAAAGGCATCAAAGATAATATTTTAAATATTCCCCAAGAGTTTCCATGTAAAAAGAAATAATGTGGGTGAAAAACATTTGTTGTATTTAATTAAACTCTTACATGCCCCCATGCAACGTGGTAAAATGAATAAATAATCTAAATCAAAAGATTATCCACCTAACTCCACTTAACTCTTTGAATAACACCACTTCCCACCAACCACCAACCAAGTGGGTAGGATAAAGCATGCATGTTAATGATTTAAAATATTTATTTTGGACTTATATTTTTTATAAAAACATATTCCATGAAAATATTTATGTTGGGATAAGATAAAGTTGGGATAAAATAAACTTTTGGATTTAATTTAAACTTACCCAATGGTTTATTAAAACCATAAAATAAGATAATTAAATTAAATTTACACAATGGTTTATTAAAACCATAAAATAAGATAATTAAATTAAATTTTGATTTAATATCATATTTTATTTTAAAAAAAAAAAACTTTAATAATAGGATATTATAATTATTTTTAAATTTGTAAAATGAAGGAATTATGGTGGAAAAATAATTATAAACCATAATTTAAAAAATATCCTCTAGATTAATTGTCTCTCTATATTCCTACATCATCATTATATACTCATCCATAAAGGGAGGACCATTTCCTTATAAGAATAGTGTGGGGTATCATTGGTCTATGGTTGGTGATGAAAATCTCTTCCTCCCCACATCAGTACTACTTATCGAGATGACACTTGAGATTACCACAAATACTTGAGTTCAAAAACTATGCTCTGAGGAAGCCATGTATCTATATCTATATTATGTTATATTATATTTATCACTGAATATTATCATGAATATATGTAATTACTTATTATTATACTGTGATGGCAATGGTTGTAAACTTGTTCCATTTTAATTGAGTTAATGTGATTACTTTCCATACTCACACCTGTGACGTGTACTCTCATGATGTTAATGATCGGTGAGGTGTGATGTATTATGCTTATTAATATTATTATCACACCTAGAATAATTATTATTGTATTTTTATATTCTCTTGGTGTAATCTATTTTGGTGTATGTGTTTAATTAAAAAAAATTCATGTATTTCTATGTCTAACCTAGCGAGGTTGTTACATAAAGGTTTTATTTATGGACTTCCAATTTCAGTAAAGGCTTGAAGAGATGATGATTTACCCATTCCGTTGAATCATTATCTTGGTTTCTTGAATAATTATTCTTCTAACCATCATGGCTAGAGTCAATCTTATGTAGCAGTTAATATCACCTCTACATAGGATAATGCTCCCAAGTCAACTAAGACAAGGATGGAAGCCATCTAGAGGATGGTATACAAATTATGTAATGAATTCCTCAGCATAAAAAAACACATGGGTAATTCAAGTGGATAAAATTGTAATAAGAATAATCAGGGTTATGGGTTCCAGTGGTACAACATACCTTTCAATAGATCTAGGAATAATCAAGAACATATGTTTACCTCTAATAGGTTGTTAGAGATCAATATCATGGATGTAACTCTTTAAAACTATTTCCAAGTCCATAAAACTTTACAACATAGGGAGTTATATTATATCATGTTTTTCATTGCTTTCAAAATCTTAGTACATAAATAAAATAGGTAAGAAAATTCTACTAATCAGTAAGAACAATCTTCATCCAATTACTCAGGAATCCCTATCATAACTAAGGTCTTTGATACTTATGACCTACCCTTCCTAGGGGAAGAATAAAATTATTTTGAGGATAATACCGATGACTTTCATGCTTCTTAGTTGTACTAGTAGGTAATGAAAAACTAAAAATTGAGATGTAACAACCTATGACTTATTAAACTCCTCCTAATAATAGTGTTACCACTCCTTTTGATCTGAATGCTAACAACAATATGCCCTCATCATACACTAATATTCCATGTCCACCTAGGAGGGATGATATCATCCTCCTAATCAAAAATATCAATCATAGAGCTTTGACCATCAGGCTAAAGGAGGATGTAATATTGGTATAGACATGAAAAATATTAAATCCAATATCGATTTTCATGAGTTGTCTCATATCACTAAATAAATGAAGCTACTTGTTAAGGCCTTGATATGAATGACTTCCAAAAAATCCAATAATTTACATGCAAATTTAATTATATACAAAGATAAACTAGAGGTACTACCATTATTATTAATAGCTTAAATATTTAGGAAAAAATCACACAACTATTGGGTTCGTTCTAGGGTATTAGCTAATGTGATTCCTATCATTATTTTCTAAAAGTTTGGTTTTACACATAAGAAGTCAAATAGAGTAATACTACAGTTGGATAAATCATAAGTCCCATGTGTCAAATAATTGATGAATGTGTGCATATATCTAGCATTAGATCCACATATGTAATATACTACTGATATCTTGGTCATTAACATTTTGGAGGAATATAAATTACCACTAGCTGGGACTGCTTAAAAATGTTAAATGAGTACATGGGCATAGATTTTTCCCACATGTCGATACCATTGAAAGGGATAAAAAATAAAGTTAGTCTAGATAAATTTTTTGAAGTGAAGCACTTGATTATTGGGTGAAACACCAAGAATGAGAAAGATGACTTCATGTTGACACACATAGGTGTGTACATTTTTACCACTAAACAATAATTGCATTAATTAGAATTTTAATGTGTTCTCAATTTAGATTTCAAACATTGATGAGGATCATTCAAATTAATTTTCTAGGGTGGGCATGGCCCTAATAGACCCACAAGGTAAGCAATACCTAGATAATTACATGTTTTAATACCCCTGCACCAATAATAGAGATGAGTATGAAGCCATGATCATAGGCTTAAAATTCATATTAAAGCAAAATGGTAAACAACTAATAGTGTTCAATGACTCTAAATAATTGTAAACTAGATCATAAATAATTACCAGTGCAATTTTGGGACTTGATTAAATCTTTTGATTCATTCAACATCTTATCCATCTCACGAGAGAAGAATATGATAGTTGATTCATTGGCATCCTCTATTGCCAATCTGACACCACTTTAGGAATAAAATATACGGAAAAATTTATTGTAGTTATTCCGATGATATTCTATCCCTCATAATGTGGATAAATTCTAGGTGTTTGATGAGGATAAAAAAAAACCTACAATTCTTGAATAGTTTGGGACCTTTTGAGGCTTAAATAATAGACTAAGGAAATATCTAGTCTATGTAGACTAAATATATGGGCAAAGAAGGTGTTCTACAACTAAAAAAAAAGAAAATTCTATTGGGCATGGTACCTTTTGACCAATATTTTTTACATCGACCCTTAAGCCTAGAAGCATAAACAAATGAAATAAATTGAGTCTAACTTCACCAAAGAAAATATGGGGAGTAACTAGGCTCCCCAGCTAGTGAATATAGGTCTAAGATGTACTGAATATAAGAAACACAAGATGAAGAGACTTCTTACAAATTAAAAGTATGTCATTAATTTTAAATTTGATGACTTGAATATCTTTAATCTAAGGGTCAGTACTCACACCATCCCTTTACGGATATAACACAATATAACCCACTCCACAATGTATCAAACTTGGTATGCTTAGTAGCTTTAGCCTTATCTCCATCCCACATCAATATAATTTTTCACTTATAAAAAACCTTCTATCAAAGGTCTTATTCACTTGGGCTTTTTGGTAATCCATGGTATGCATTGCATGATTTCTTGTCTCCTCTAAGACTATTAATTATTTTAATTTTATATCAAAAGAATCACTCTCCATCATCTCATGTTTATGATCTGACTCAAGGGATATTAGATCAAAAAAAAAGGGTAGTTTGGCCTCTCTTACATATAAATTATTATAGGGTGAGTTTACAATATCCTTCTTGGGGGTGACCGTATACACCCATAGAGTTTTCTTAAACATGGTGTGTCAATCTCTTTGATTTTCTTATATCGTTCTCTTAATGATTCTGATCAAGTTTTTATTAGTGGACTTAGATAGCCTATTACCTTCAGGGTCATAATTGGAATTAGAACATATATAAATTTCATGATTGAGAGACCAATTAATTATTCTTCAACCACTAAACACCAATGAATTATCATAAATTATTGTTGAATGAACTCCAAATCTGATCACTAAGCTTTCATATAGGTCAAGAACTAAATTTTCACTAGCCTCCTTGAGTGATATTTATTCTACCCACCTTGTGAAATAATCAATAGATATAAGAACCCATTCATGACCAATAATTGAATGTGAATTTTTCATTCCAATGAAATCAAGACCCCATTGCATGAATGGATAATCCACTTGAATACGATTGAGAGGAAGGGCTAAAAGACTTTTTTAACCTATGGAAATTGAACACCTTTGACACCTACTTAACTATGCATAAGAATACTTAAAAAAAATAGTCCAATAGTATCCAACCCTCATTAATGTTTTGTTTTGGTCCTATATTTTAGGTGACCTCTAGCTAGTCTATCAATGAATTATTATAATAACTTGTCAATATGATCAGTTTTAACACACTTCAACAACATCCCATTAAAATCCCTTATAAATAGGACTCCATAAACAAAAAAATAAGGTATGTAATATATTCTAAAGTATATTGTCTCCTTTCTATCCTAACATATAAGGGCACTCACATATTTGAAGGAATGTGACCATATCTTATGTCCAACTTAAAGAGAGTGAAGGTGCATATGCATTATGATTATATTATAATGCCTTAAATACCTCTTTTTATTATTTAAGGCATTTTTAAAAGTGTTCACATATTCTTATATCTCTTCCTAACTAATCATCCTTGATCTCCACATCATATTCCATGACATTGATTTTCCATCCATCCCTTTTCTCATTCAAATCCTTGGTCAAAAGGAAGTCACTTATTTTTTGGTAGGTCACCATGACATGGATATTATTGTTATAATCCAAATGCCTAAATTTTTTAAGGCTCATTACTATTTCAAACACTTACTTATAAATGAAGGTTTATCTCTCTTAATACACTTCTAGCCCGTGACTAAAGAAGGCAATATACTGCTCAAGACCTTCACTATTATACTGGATTAACATGGATGAAATAGTGTCAAGATTAAAAAACATATACAATAATAAATACTTTGATAAATTATGATTTATCAATGTTGGTTCTTATGAAATGGAATTCTTGTTAAAATCAAAATTGTTTTTTCATTCTTTAGTCAAAATAAAGGTGAGATTCCTCTTTAACATGGTTGTAATAGGTTTCACAAGGTTAGCAGTATTAGGTATGAACCTTTTTAAAAAGTTGGTTTTCTAAAGAAAAATTTGAAAACATTTCTTGTGATTTGTGAAATACAAAGCCATTATGTTACTCACCCTTTTAGGCTATATAAAAATTCCATCAATAGAGACAATGTAGCCTAATAAATTACTCTCATGAACTGTAAAAACACATTTCTTTCAGTTTAGATGGATCCCATATTGTCTACACCCTTGAAAAATAAATCTTAGGTGAGATAGGAATTCACAAGCATTCTTTAGGAAAATTATTATGTCATCAAGGTAGATTAGCACCAATTTATTGATCAAACCTTGAAAAATCATATCCATTGCTCTTTGGAATGTGTCACTTGTATTAAACAAACCAAGCTGAATTATCTTATAGGAACATGTTACCCATTAGTAATAAATGTTGTCTTGTATTGATCTTCTTCCTTCAAAAAGACTTGGTTATAACCTGAGTAGCCATCCAAGAGGGAAGCATTGATAACTTACAACCATTTGAATAATTTTCTCCATGGAGGGTAAGGGGTTATTATATATCAATGACAATCTATTCAAATCTCTAAAATCAACACATAATCTGATACTCTCCACTTTTATTTCTCACAAGAATTAGGCTAATAATCCATGATGAGTTCTTTATAGGTAATATTATTATTTATTCTATAAATTTGGTTATCTCTTTACTCATTAACATCTCAAATTCAGGATTAATAGGATTTTTTGGTCTTAAAATCTTGTCATTTAGATATAGTTATATGGTATGTTGGGCTAATGTAGGATGAAATTACCTAACATGACTATATTATGACGCAAAGACATCAGAAAATTATATACATAACTCAAAAAATGCAACTCTCTCAACTAAAGTACATAACTTTCCAATCTTAACAATTTTGTCTTTGAAGATAGCCACTATCTCATGATGTTTTATGCTTTGGTAGACATTCTCAATTTTTCCTTTCTCATTTGATCACTCTCATTGAATATGTTCTCAAGAGTTAAAAAATATTTGGGAAGCTTATTAGACCTCAATTTTATAATTTGAGCTTCATATTAGTGCTGAAATTTAGCATTTTTTTACAAGAATACTTAGCTTCTTGTTGAAGGAAACATGTTATTTTATTTTCACAATAAAAAACTTTCCAATTGAAATCATTATCTGGCATTGATGGACTTACTACCTCTTTGATATGTGGATAATTTTTTTAATTCTTGACATTATTAATAATGTTAAATTTAGCTCCCATTGAAGCTAACCTATCATCATGTTCATTCTCATCTCTTGGAACTTATTATATGTTAAAGGTGTCAAAATATTAAATAAGGTTTCATACCTTATGCTTATAGGAATTCAATAATGGATTATTGGTAGTAATTTTACCTTTTATTTAGTGTCATAATAGTTCACTATCTCCAAAAAATTGTAATTGATTCATTCCTTTATTTCATCCCCATTGAATCCCATGTATAAGAGCCTCATACTCAGTTGCATTACAAGTACAAGTAAAATAAAATATAATTACAAAATAGTACTTCTCATTTCAAGTAAAACCTATCATTATACCTTCCCCTCCTCCATTCTTAGTTTTTGAACATCAAATAAAAACTTCTATAGGCCATCAATATTTCCAATTGGCTTAAGGAGAGCTAGTATAGTTGTACATTATTCATTGAAATAATAGAGATGTAGACATACTTATTCGAAACCTCTATATGGATGATACTCATGGTTTTATACTTCCCACTCATTAAGTAAAATATTTGATATGTCTTTAAAGGTACAACAATTTCTTTATCATTAGGATTATTCTCTTCATCAATGAAGGTGAAATTAACATTTGAAATGTTTAGCTTATATGGATCAAGATAAAACTTAGACATAGGATCATATATAGTTTTAATATTTGTGTTATATCTATTTTTTAAAGCCATGTACGACCAATTATATTATAAGTAACCCCCAACCATGGTGGTGAAGTATCTTGAAAACTAAAGGGAATATTAAGGTGGAAAATCCACTATAATGACATCTTGACGAATAGAGAAATTGGGACAAGAATGAAGAGTAAGGATTAAATATTTGATCACACCCATGTTGTTAGTAGCTAAACAATCCAATTGTGAGACACTTTTTTTATTAGGATCATGCTTGAGGCATAACTTATCAGCTATTTTTTTATATATCACCCGACTACTTAAACTATTATGTATCATGTAATTGTGTGTTAGGTAGTCTCCCATAGTAAATAAAACATAAAAATGAGGTTGTTTAATAGTTTTAATTCAATTCCCATTAGTAGGTCTAGGAATATTTGTTAAATTTAAGCTCTCTCTTATTATTTTTGTTTTTGAAAGGCTAAACTTTGACAAATCATATTGCAGTGTATCCCTCTGGTGAAGAAGATCCAATGTATCTCACATAGTAATAATAACATTCAACCTCTTCATTTGGTCCCTAATGTTCATGAAATAACTATTATCGTTTGGCTGTACTTTAGGAGCTACCATAATATTTTGAGCTTGCAATGTTTAGGGTGTAAAATCAACCTTCACATTATGATTTTTTTTGTTTCTTGGGCCTTAGGATTTTCATTAAAATATTTTGTTCCTTGATACATATAAGCAATATTGTATGCATCCTTCCCTACCTCTTGAGAATCATCAATTACTCTCTTTTTAGACCTTGTATTATCTATTGTATAAGTATTGACAACCTTACTTGTGTTTCCCAACATATTAACTACATAAGAATCTCCTTATTTCAAATTTACCAATGTAGGATTGGATTATATTTTCTCTCCATTATTCATTACATGATTTGGAACTTTAACTTGTGTCATAGAAGGAATGGTTATATTTTTTTCCATACAACCTTGACTAAACACTTCATTTTGATTAGAGGACTGATTATGAATTTGGACCCATTGATAAATAAAATCATGCTATTGTAACAAGTTATTTTTAGTAGGTACTAGAGCTATATAAATTGAGGAAGTATTGGGATTATAGCTATCATATGGTATAACATTGGTAATATACCCTTTACCTTAAGAATTTCCTTAGAAAGGTGACCTATTGGAATGATATAATTGATTGGACTAATATGTATGTTGACAAGGTCTAGGAAATGAATTTTATTTCCTCTACTCCATTGGTATAACCTTGTCTATAAGATTCTTGAGTAATATTTAAACATCATTTGACTTGTTTGTTTGACTAGGAGAATCCAACCCATAATAGGTTATTTAGGAATGGGAGAAAGAGTGGGAGTAGGGAATGTATATCAGGAAATAATGGCATGGGATTCCTTTTGGATATATTTATATCTTATATGATGTTATTTTTATCTTTTATGGAAAGGTTATAGGCTTTAGGTAAGGCCTCTCCTCCCATAGATTGTATCATAATAAATATGTCACTATTCAATGCCTCAAGATAGTATAGAAAGGCATAATTCAGAGTATTTATCACAATAGTTACGATCCTATCCCATGTTTTTTGAAAATTATAATTGAAGTCTTACATGAATTATTTTTTATCTCTCTTGATATTAATCAAATTTTTAGGTAGCAATAAATGATCACTCTTATCTTACTCAAATTCTCACCCAATTAGTCCCATGATTCAATGAAGTTATAAGATAATGTCCTATACTAATATATTGATTATACATTGAATGATAATTATAAAAACCTAATGGAAGCATTCTCTTGGGTGATATTGTGAATAATATAGAAATTAGACATCTCTCTAATGTGTTTAGTGAGAGTAATGATATTTTCATCACTAAAGTATAATACACTCTTGATGGCCTCCATATGGATATCATCATATATTCCAAGGTTTAGATGAGATACGCCATTAAAATCAACAAAGGGTAGATTTATATCATTTTTTTCTAGCTTTCAGAGAGCTTAGAGTGTAATAAAAATGGAGCTTACTTCTAGGAGTTTTCGTGTAAGAGGAAGGATAAATAAATATACTTATCTTTATTGAAAATTAAGTTAATTAAATAAATTAAAAAGTAAAAACATTTTCCCTTGACCTTGTAGTCTCTTTTGACATGAAAATTGGTTTGATAGTCTATAACTAAGAGCTAAAAACTCTACGGAATTACCAAATGGTACATGAAGGAGGGTGTTATAGCTAATTTTTTTCAAATACCAACATAAATTATTCTCAACCTTGTTAAAATTAAGTCCCATTGTATGTGCCATAACTATTATCTATATAGTTTTCACATCTACGAAAGTTGTTCAAGCCATCCTAACTAAAATATAGCACAAATCACTCCTAGGTTATAGGTGGCCTAATTAGTGAAGTGAATATCTAAGTTGGGATAGTTCCCTTTATGCTTCACCTAGGACTATAATGTACTTACTACACTTACAAGGAAAAGGGTTAGAAAATAGATAAGACTAATAACAAAACTTGTAGATGATACACGAAATAAAGTGTGCTCTACTTGCCATTATTTGCACTATGAAATGATAATTTTATAATATAATTTCATATCTTTAAAATATCTCATACCACATAAGTTATTCTATATGAATGTTTTCAGTATTAAAATAACTAATTTTCTTAGGAAAGAGGCCTAATATCATACACTAATGGAATTTCAACACTCAAACTTAGCAAACCATGTACTAGACTTTATATGACCATTGGAAAGAAGACTAACTCAGATAAAGGCATGAAATATATGGAAAAATGCAAGGAATTAATATCACTAATGTAAAAATTTCATCAAAAATTCATTCAAAATCATTATATAAAAGATGAATATAATATAATTCATCTTGTATTGATTTCAAAGGCAATTACATGTCTTAAAATTGGTAGGGTTTTTCTATTAATAGTATGTAGATACGTTCAATTATATTCAAACCCTCATTTCAAGATGAATTATAAGAAGAGGGGATGATAGAACAATATTATAACTCATGAATTATCTCTAATGATCATATTAGTTGCAAAAGAGAAATTAAGTGACACTAAGCTTACAAAGAGTGATTTGTCATATTAAGTCTTAGCCTTATAAGACATGTGTTGATCAAAATCTTCATGAAGAGTGTCATATGAGGCCATATTGGCACTTTTGATGCCTTATTCAGTATAACTCATTCTCATGGAGTTACATATCTACTTATTTTGGATAGTTACAAGTTAATCAATTGATAATTGGCACACTTAAAGATAATTTACACCAACCATTGTCTCTTGTAGTGCTTCGTCTTCCTTGTGAGATTTACAATTGAAATTCATGACTTCCTCTTACAATATTTATTCCCTATTAGGTAATGAATTCATAAGGAATATCTGGTTTTGTGACACTAAAGGTCTCCATCATATATTATTTATTCAAGTAGGATACTATACCAATTCATCGATATTTTGTTCAATCAATGAAAGCCATCTTATACTTATAGTATTCACACTTGTAAATAGAATAGAGAAATATATTTATTACCATAGAGGTTTCAAGTATAAGTAAGGGATACAAATGATATTTGTCTCTATTACAAGACTCCAAGTCTTGTTTAGATGATGTTTAGAGGTTATTTAATGTGTTTTAGCTAGTCTATACCTTTACCTTGTTGAAGTAATATTTGTTCATGATTATTTAAGTCCTAGTTTACTATTTTTATCATATACTATGAACATGAAATATTATTAAATTACTTTAATATGGTGATAAAACCTTCATCTTGGCTCAAATACCCTTTGCCACTTCCTAAGAAAGTTTATCTAGCTCAAAATCCTAAAAACAAGATCAAGAAGATGCTTCGTAGGCAATTTTATGTATAATGTTAGCTCACATGTTCTATTAATTTTTATTTTTTATATTAATATGAGATATAGATAGGTCATACAAGTGGTTTATAACTCATTTTAATCCATTTTAGGTATTTGGAGAGTTGATATTTTCTATCAGGTCTTGTTTAGGGTTTAACAAAGGTTTTAGAGTCACTTAGCTTCTTAATGATAGTTCGTAATTATATGGGATTTGATGAATGAAAAAAATATTATTTATAAAACCTCCCTTCCTCCCAAAATGTTCTCAGGATTCGATGCACTTCTTCATGCAATTGTATAAGTACTAAAAGTCAACATTTGGAGTAATACAAGCGTGACTTTTTATTCGAGAGGACTCACTTGGCAGGAAAAATAATAAAATTACTTGTATTTTATTTAGAATACTCTTTTTAGGTATATGAAAAATCATATGAGATTTTCAAATAGTCCTATGAAGGAATTTCACCTTTTAATTCATTGAAACTTACCTTATGCCTTGAGTAAGGGTTTGTGGAAAGTCACATTGAAGTCACCCTAACAGACCTCATTAAGAGCATTTTATTTCCTTATTAGTGAAATTAAACTTCACGGGATAATATTCACATATATAATTAACCTAATATAACTCCTGAATCTAAAGAAAACCCCAAAACCTACAAGTTTTCTTCAATTTCACACATAGGCCTATAGGTGTCTATTTGGTCTTCTTGACTGCAATCTTTAGAGTTGATCATCTTATTTTGATTTATTTGGAAATTTGGTGATGTTTAAAAGTATTAGAGAGCTCCAACATATTCCTCTTAACCCGATATAAAACTCCTAACACTCCATTTGATAATAGAAATGTGCTTTCTCTAACTCTTCCCCCAAATAAGCCTATAGGTGGTCATTAGGCCTAAAGCTTTATTTTTCTATTATTTTGACTTGGAAATCTAAATCATCAAAAATTTAACTATATACAAAGTGGAATTGTTTTAAATATCTTCTATATGTCTCTAATGGGTTAAAAATACCTTGGATGTTCCTTATAAACCTTCATTGTCATCTTCTTATGTACCCATCTCCTCTATTTGACTGCATACAACTACATGTGTCTTCCTTTTAAATGTAATATACTAATTAATATGGGAGATCACAAATTATTTAGTCATATATATGAATGAGAAACCAATTCCATATTAGTTTCTCTAAGATGAAACTTAATATTCTCGTAACTCTCCTAGGTCATTAGTGGGCCTAAGTCATTCTTCAATCAAGGAAACTAGTATATTATGATAAATTGAAAATAAAAAATCCAAAAAATATGTTACCACATATTCCATACCTCTTTAACTCTTATTTAATCCTAATAACTCAAGTCTCATCCACATATCTTCTATTTTCTAGTTCATTTCTTGTACATAACCTTACAACCATGGGGTGTATCAGATGAGGGTAAGCGATTTGAGGTCTAAGCCTTCATAGATGTTTATAATTATTTGATAACACCTATTAATTATTGTTAAAGTGACCATAAATTTAACTAAGACACTATGGCCATTGTTTTCCTATATAATCACAAATTTTGCTTACTCACATGTTTTGTATATACCTAGCTTCTATCCATTCACCATTGGTCTGAGAAATATATATATAATGGATTATATATATATATATATATATACATATATATATATATATATATATATATATATATATATTGTAAAAATTAATTGGAAAATTATATATTTTATTCAAGAGGCTATATATACTTCTATTAAAAATAACTTAGGTGCCAATGTTGAGCTACAGGACCATAGACTTGTATGTTTACAAAACTTTATTTGGACTTGAATTTGATGAGAATTCATAGAATCCTTGACTCTTAGGAATTTTATCTTGGAATACCCCCATGATAATGATATTAAATACCACTTGTATATATTAATATCCATTCAATATTTTTTGACACTGAAAAAACACCCATACTTGACAAGGTTTATCTCAACCATGTCTGTTGGATCATACAAACCACTTGTGCAAGCATAAGTATTTGATCTTATTGAATTTAATTAATTAAATGATTATTTTAATATTTTTTAATGGTTATAAGGATGTTGGACCAACTATTAACAACTTAATTTCATTCATTCCATGCATAAAAAGACTTTAAATCTCCTTCAAACTGTGACTATCATATCTAGTCTAGAAAATCAAGACAACTTGGTATTAATCTAAACATCAAAATGAATAAAAATGATGAAATATGATGCTTAATATGTGAATTAGTTATCAAGAGACGTTTTAAATTAAATCTCATGCATTCATTAAGCTTCTTAACTCTTAAACAAGAGAAAATTGACCCTATGGGGGTTTGAATAATATTTTTGCAGCATTAACTACTTAACTACATAATTATTTTTCTTAATGGAATTAGAATCCCATAATTTTACTACCATACACAAAATGGCTTTCCTTTTTAACCTAACAATAAACCCTATTTTGAAAAGAATGAGGTTTTTCCCTTGTTTGGCTATGCAACTCCTTTTTTTGCATGGATTTGGGTCTAGAGAGATTAGGGGGAGCCTTATTAGATTTTTTAAATTTCACATCAATATAAAGACAATGTAAAATACACCGAATATCTCTTTCTCTTCAATAATTTTCCTATTCTACCTTCTGAAACTACTGGATATGATAGACTAGGTGACCATGCAACTTTACCTGACCTATACAGAGGTTGAGAAGTATGCCAAAAATTTTCCCACCTATATTTAATTGAAACATATTCAATATATGCCATTTATAAATTATAAAAAAATTAATATGAATTTATAAAAATATTCTAACATTAGAAATAAATTGTTAAGACATTTAGAGTTTATGTATGGACAAGTACAAACATCATGACATTACACAAATGATTGATGACATAAAATACCCTTATCCAATGATATAAACTTCACTTTTGATCTTTCCTACAAAGTATCATCTCAAAATTTAGGTATATAATAATACTAAAGCAAATGAAATACCTTAATATTGTCAAAACTACCTTAACTTCTCTCAAATTTTCAAGGTACAATGTTGTCAGCTTACTAGTTTTGCTCCTTGGTCATCATGTTAAACTTAGACCATAGTTATTCTTAGAAACATCAATACCTTGCCTCATTGGCCATGATTTAATATTGACTTGAATTCAAACTTAACCTTAAATTTTTCAAACATACCTTAATCTATGACAAACACATGAAGAAGAATACATTAAATGACCAATACAAGACCTTTATGATGGGTATTAAAAAATTTAGGATCGTATACATCAACATTTTTAATGATACTCATTCATGGTGGTGAATTTTGGCTAATAACTACTAGTAATGAAAAACTATTTTGGATTATGATATTTCATTAGAAACAGTAAGTCTTGGTTGGTTATTTTCAAACTAATAAATGAAGCATCATTGTGGTAGGACTACCAAGAAATATTAGATAAACTAGAAATGTCCACTATCTCTGAAGATCGGTTTCAGTAATAATTTAGATGTCGATACTTGATAAACACCTACATCGATCAAATAATCTAGGAATTCCATAACCTCACACAAAATGACAATAATGTAGAAGAATATGATGCACACTTTTATGTTTACCTAAGTTTGTGGGACACTATAAGATGACTCAACACAATTTAATAGCTATATAAATGGAGTTTTATCCACCATTAATAATATACTAGAAACTTTTATTCCCATTAAACTAGTAAACACTATGAGAAAATGTTGACTAAAATAAAAATATATTAGTACAATCAATCTCATTTAGTAGGATAAGGATCAAATGGATATCCTAATGAATGGATTTTATCTCTATTTATGGGGTGGTTTATATAAACAACAAACACACCATAAATTGATTAGAATGACATGCAAGATCATAAAAAACATACACATTTAGGAAGATAACCATAAAATCTAGCCTATAGAGCTACATGTGGTGAACCAAAATAATGCCAACAACTTTCAAGACATGTAATGTATTCACTAAGAAGGGATAATAATTTTCAAACAATTTATAATGTTTCATTTTTAGCGGGCCACATTATTTTTGGCATTGTCCATAAGATACATATATGCCAATGATGTAGAATAAAAAAATGAATTGTAGTGATGATAAAACTACCAAATTTATGTAATAGTTGATAGTCACCAAGGTCAACATCATGTCATTTTGGTTGAAAATATAGGTAGGATTGGTTCCATTATTATGTCTGTATTATAAAATAAGGTACCACTAGTTATTTTATTTCATAAAGATGGTTGTAAGGTGTAGCTCTGAAATCATGAAATAAGAAGGATTAGATAACATAAATATTGTATCAATTTCAAAGAAAAACACAACCTTTTTTTATAAAGAATTATCTCTTAAGTTTGGGAATCTTCATTTCCAAATTAAAACTTTAATGTACCACTCTAGGGTTGTATGATGTAGTATTCAAAATGGTTTGGTTAGAGACCCATAAAGTAGAGAATAAATACTTTGATAGATAAGTGAAGTGACTGGATCATAATATTATAACCACATAGATGTAGGGTATTGGAAGACCCATATATTTTAGGTTTATAAAAACCATGTAGATTAAGAAATCATTCATAAATATCCATAAAAAAATATGCCATTATAATTTTATGGATTGGTGATGGACTATCTTTGAGAGGCTTTCCAATATTGTAGGAATTTCATTGATGTGTTTCCATAGTATTTAATATGAATAATAACTAAAATAGAAATTTATTTATCCATATAGTTAGTGAATGGAACTAAGCCTATGTCAAAATCTGCATGTGATGATAACCGATGAAATATGTGAATTAAAATTACATCTATATGAGTCGAATGACAAGGGATTAGTAAGACCGCTAGGGCCTTCATTTGGAGCACCATCCATCTTTATGAAAAAAAATATGGGTCACTTTACTATGCATAAATTAAAAGCATTTAAATATAGTGTGAGCTTTAAAAAAAAATTACTTGCCAAGGATCAATTATTTATTTGATCAAATGAGAGGAACTAAAATCTTCTCCAAGAGATATTTATGTTTGGGATATCATGAACCCAAGATCAAGGAAGGTGAAATATCAAAGATCATGTTTCAAATATTATATGATGACTAAGAGTTTTTATTAGTTCCATTCATTCTCATAAGTTGATAAATAATGTTATGATCATCATGGACAATGTCTTTCATAAGTACCTTGATAATTTTGTGTTCATATTATTTAATAATATTTTTATATATTATCATGCTAAGGAATAGTATGAAATGCATTTAAGATAGCTTTATCATTGTTTAAGTGAGAACCATTTTTATGTTAAATTTTATAAAGGCATATTAGAATATATCCAATACTTAGGACACATCATATCGATAAAAGGTAGTGTTGTTGATTTAGAAAAGTTTAATTCCATAATGGAGTTACCAATACAAGGGAACATCTTATAATTTTATAGTTTTATGTGACTTACATGGCTTTATAGGAGATTCATGGTTAACATCTCATGAATTGTATCCCAAATTACATCAATATAGATGAATTACAAGAAGTTAGTATGGACTAAACAATATGAAATGACATTTTAGTATCTAAATGATCTATTGATAACATAAAATATTTTAGCAGCACTAGACATTGATCAATATTTATTTAATTTCATAGATGTGTCTCTTGAAGGTCCTGGTGGAGTATCAATTTAAGAAGGTTAAGTAATTTCCTATGAGTTAAGGAAGCTCAGAGATCATTAATTTAATTATATAACTCATGATTTAGAACTTATTGTATTCATGCATGCATTCAAAATGTTGAGGCACTATATTATTTATGGAATGTTTGTACTTACAACTGACCACCTTTGCTTGGAATACATATTCACTCAAATATATTTTAATGTTAGTTAGAGTTGTTGGATATATATTTTGGCTGAAAATGAATTCTATAGTTATTACATAAAATGGAAGGATAATAAAGTGGTTGATGATATAATGCCTATTTCATTTGCAATGGAATGTGTGTGTGTGTGTGTGTGTGTGTGTGTGTGTGTGTGTGTGTGTGTGTGTGTGTGTGTGTGTGTGTGTGTGTGTGTGTGTGTGTGTGTGTGTGTGTGTGTGTGTGTGTGTGTGTGTGTGTGTGTGTGTGTGTGTGTGTGTGTGTGTGTGTGTGTGTGTGTGTGTGTGTGTGAACCTAATTTTTTTTAACATTGGAATTTATGTGAGTAAGGTGAATTTAAACTATATCTAACCCCTCATGTGATCCACACATTCTAACCTTCAATAGTAATTCTCCAATTTTTTTGAGAACTTGTTCTTTTGATTGACTGGATTATCATATAATTACCAAAAAAAATTATAAACATGTGATGTTTTTAATTTATGATTATAACTTTAGACATAATCTTCAAGTCATATTTATGGTTGGTTTTACCCTGATCGTGATATACATATGGCCTTGGAAAAGGGATCTTTTATCCTTAGTGTGATTATAAATTCATTATTTTTAAAATGTTGGAATAGAATAAAATGCAGCATTGGTCTTGAAGAGTATCATAATAAATGTTATTAACTAGTAGTTGGCCCATAGGTCCAAGTAGAATTGGAAGGGATTATTTATAAGGATACTGTATGGTGAGACAACCTAGTGCCTAATGAAAATGACTAATGTTGAATCACATTTGAAGTTTGAGTATCCAAATCATAAAAAACTAATGCATATAAATAAATCCATAAAATTTATGATGTTATTTAGGCTCTCTTATGCTCCTCTTTCTCATGGGAGAAGTTTCAATCTCATCCTCCCATTCCTGACCATGTCCATATAATAGTGTCATGAAGAATTGGCCATCATGTAATCCTCATGGTTTCTAATAAAACCATTTGCACTATATATGGGTGGTAGCATAGATCTTACCACATCAGTGTCCATAATCATATCTATTTTGTGTGGAAGATTATATTTTAATTTTTTAATTGTTTTAGTTATGTTTTCATGAAGTCGTGACCATATCTCTAATAAACACTCATGGATTTGGGCTACCCTCTCACTCTTAGGATTTTAGGTGACATGATAACAAAAATATACCATTCAATACATGACTAAGGTAAGGAGAATAAATGGAATTATATGGTCTAAAAATATGCACTAAATGGTTTTATTGACTTGGATTTATGGCTTTTGAATGAAATGTGTCTAACAGATGTAATATCTCTTAATGGTAAGGTCATAAGATTAGTGTCACAGAATAAGCTATAGGAAGAAATGGTCTTGATATTATATTTATCTTCAAGATTTCATTCCCCATGAACATAATATCTAAGGAAACAAAATTTATAGACCCTTAATTCCCTAAGAGCTTAACTTGTGAGGATGTTATAGACATGATGCACGATCTAAAAAAATCGAGAGGTATCTACCTTTTTCACCTATGGTAGAGGTAATATTTGTTGAATCCCTACCTTTAACATATATGAAAGAGGAAATAGTTGTCCAAGTGTTTATTTTTCCACCTATGGCAACAAATAGACTCATGAAGGTGGTATATTTACCCACTGTGACAGAGAAAATATCTAGGAAGGTGTCTTAACTATGTGGAATTAATGGAGAGAATAAGGATGTTATTCCATGAGCTTATTTTGACATGAAAATACATTATTTTAGATCACAAAATAGGTTAAATATTTGAAGGTGAGTTGGGTGATGATGGTGAGAAATAATGGCTAGGCATCTAAGTTGATGCACTCAAAGAACATCAGGGACATACATTTGCAGAGTTTAATTATATGTCACATACATCCATACAATCTAAAACTTCCATATAATTGTTTAATTTGTACAATATAGGATTTGAACATTGATCATATTAAAGGAAAATAGGGGTTATATATTTCATGACTCCTCTAAAAATATATAAAATGCACCCATGCCAATTTAGACACATCTAAACATAAATAGATAAAATTTATGAATGATTTAACGATTTAAAACGTACATATTTTATGCATTCACAATCCATACAAATGAACATCATTTTTGTGAGTAACTATGTAATAGTTTTTACCTCAATGTTTTAGATTACTATTCATAATCCCTCATCATAAGCAAGATAGGATGATGATGATACCCTAGCAAAAATGTTATTAAATTAAGCAAGTCAATACTTCACTTATAATATTTAACCTATCTAACGATCTTGTAAACATAGATCCTTGGACTGGTCAGTAATATTTCATTTTCAATCCTTCTCTGCATTTTAATTTTAGGTACAATGTTTGTAATTCTTCTGGAAGGATTAGATTCATGTACTAATATTTCACAATTGATGTTTATTGGTTGACATTAAGGACCACCTTCGTTACTATAACTTGTTTTTTACCTCACTCAAAACTCATTGCCATATCGCTATATCTCCTTCTATGCACAAAGTGTTAAGCAACAATACTGTAATATTCATTTTAATGATACTTATAAAACATATTTTTCATAATCAATGATCCCTTATATATTTTTTTAATGCATAAAAAGATAGGCTACAATTGTGGTTATATTTTTTTCTATGGGTCTGAGTATGGTGTTTACATATGCTCTTAATGAGAAGAAGAAAAAATATAGATTCCATAACTTTCAAATAGTATAATAAGATGTTTAGGTTTCATGTTGGTGATAGAAGAGGCATTATATAAACTAAATATGTCATTTCATGTTTGCATTTTTCATATGGAAGTAAAAGTGGGATTGGTATATTCATTATAAAAAATTACATGTTTAAACTTTTGTTTTGGTTGTTAATCCTTTATTCTAATTTTAGGGGGGTTTTATTGACTACTAGTTACCACAAAAATAAAAATAAAGTCAAAAAGGTTTTCCTCATTGATCCTTCATAACATTAAACATCCAATCGAAGAACCTTCCACCCTTTAAGTTGTATACCCTTTTTTGATGGAAGTAAGTGATGTAAATCTTTCATAAAATATGGATGACACATTTCAAATGAAGGTTTAGAATTATAATGATGATGATTTTTGGCATAGATCATGCTTAAGTACAATATGGAAACATTTTTTTTCAACCATTTCACATCATGTTTGACCACCCCAGTAGATGGTCAAGAAAACTAACTACAAATAATCATAGAATTTACAAATTGAATCTTAGTATTTATTATATGTATGTCGAATTCCATTTTTTTCTAAATTCCAAATTGCTCTTGGTTGCTTCTAATCTTTCCATTTTCATTATAATGAAAATCTTAAATTAGAAGTAAGTCATGTAAATATTTCAAAAATAATCGATGACACATTTCAAATGAAAGTTTGGAATTATAATGCTGATGATTTTTGGCATAAACCATGCTTAAGTACAATATGGATAAATCTTTTAATGAAGAATGAAATCCATTGTTTACTAAAACATTGCATGGTGATTGAAATATCTATTGGTCTTCCTCCATAACTACTTTACACAAACTTATTTTGACATCCAAATACATTATTACATATCATGAAAGTGATGAAATATTTCAAAGTGTAATATATTATCTTATCTTTTGGTGATTTTGAACATGTAGGCTGATATTTTGAGGTTGACTTTTTTAGATATGATATTCTCCCTCATTATACAACCTATCAAATATTATAAACTAAATAATGATGCAAATAGAAGTAAAAAAATATCACTGTCAAACATTATAAATAAAATAATGATGAAAACAAAATAAAAAATAAAAATGTTGTTGAAATAATAAAATGAAAAATGAAAAACCAAAAACAAATTATAGGATAAAAGCAATTTGTCAAGGGAAATGTTGAAAAAATAGACAACAATAAATAATTTAAACATTAAAAAGAGGTCACAAGCAATTAGTTTATATATGTGTCAATGAAATCAATCATAACCCTCTTAATCCTCAATGAGATCTATTAGCAACATTACAACAATGATTAAATATAGTAGAATCTATGACAAAAAAAACTCATAACACACCTGTGAGGAACACCTATAAGCCAATTATATGATTTAATAAATTTCATCAATGCATTATTGTAAAATAATATATCTTTAAAGGTATGAATATATTTATATTTAAAGTATTTCATTGGATGTAGGTAGGGACGTTTTACAAATGAGATTTTTGTAGGTGGTGTGAAGCCTTATAACATGTTTACTCTAGACCATGTAGAAGAGACTAAAATTAGAGGGTCTACATTTGATTATTTTACAAGGCATCATAGTTATGTAGATTTTTCATAGGCATGTAACGATGCACCTCATTCTATTTCAAGACTGAAACCAAGGTTGGTCTTGAGTATATGTTTGTTATATTCTCATTCATTTTGATTATTTATCAGGGAAGGTGATTGATAATGTACTTTATCTTTTCTTTCATACATATTTATTTATTAATTATTAGTATTTTATTATATACTATGATATATTAAATTCATTATTAGGTCAGGAGGATTTTTATTTGCATAAAATATCTTTTGATCAGTTATGAAGGTTCATGGTGCAATTTGTGGCTGCCATCTTTTCTTTTAAATATATTTTATCTTATAACATGTGGCATAGTGAATCAATCTATAGTATAATATATGTAACATAAATCTATTAGACATTGGCATGGATGAACATTTCAAAGCTTTGTATCTTAAAAAAAATAGTCTCCGTTTGAATAAAAAGTCCTTCAAAGCACAAGGGACTAAAGTTGGAATGTCTGAGCAGGTGCACAAACTTTGACTGTCAATTGGCATAAACAATATTATGAGAAAAATGGAATTATTTCCTAATGTCACACCATCAGTTATTTTAAAATAAAATAAATTCCATCTAACAATGAAAACGTAAAATATTTGATAGAATATGGATGTAAATAAGATGTGGAAGTAATATGTATTTAGTCATCTAAAGTGTATCTAGGTGAGGAGTAATATAATTTTTTGGGCATGGGAGGTTGTAAAATCAAATTTAGTAGGAAAAGGTGTCATACATATGTGGATGATTCATTCTCCTAGAGGATAATAATCAAGAATTATACAAGGAATTAAAGATCAGATAAAATATGCAATAAGTTTAATATAAAAAAGTGACATTTGTACCCAACAAACTATCCATTTTTAAGGTAAGATCTACCCACTAAATGAAAAATGAAGGTGAACTATACATGTTTTTAATAAAAATCATAATTTCCATAAATAAATATGTTAATTCCTGAATGTCACACCAAAAACACATTTATTGAGCTCCTCACACAACACTTGTTGAGTTATTTAGCCTGACACATATTATTGTTTAAGGAAAGGAAAGAAATGAAAAAAAATATTATAGAGATATGTTGATAATGATGAGTGTTACACCAACTCTATCAATACCTTTGGCTACTATGCATAATGCATCAGAGCTCAATGATAGAAAGCACTATATCAATGGACGACCAAGGATAAAATCTTTCATAAAATAAGTCATTTTTGTATATTAAAAATTAATGACATAATATGAGGCATTATATTATTGTTATATGTTAAAAATAAATTATAATATATATTAATATTACATATATTATTATTATATATATATATATATACATATATATATATATATATATATATATACATATATATATATATATACATATATATATATATACATATATATATATATATACATATATATATATATACATATATATATATATACATATATATATATATATATACATATATATATATATATATATATACATATATATATATATATACATATATATATATATACATATATATATATATATATGTATATATATATATATATATATATATATATATATCAAAATTGTGAAAAAAAACATATTTGTCAAAGATGGTTAATTATGAAAAAGAAGAATCAAATAGATTGTCAGGCATGTGAGGCCATGAAGCTATGAAAATCATAATGGCTCCATAGAAATAAGTTAATTCCAAAATGCCACACCTTTAACATATATTTATTTGCTAATATAATGGCTATTGAGTTGTTTAGCTTGAAACTAGTTACCATGGTTCTTACTCCATAACTCTACTCAATATAAGTATGAAAGTTGTGAATATTTAAAAGTGCATTTGGTGATTATGGTGAGTAGCAATGACAAGTTAGTAGTCATAAGTTTTGAGTGAGATTTAAGTGTTGATGTTTAAAAATTCAAAATTATAGTAAAATATATGTTATATAATATATATAATATTCATATATATTATTCCATTAATTTTTAATATACGTAAATATTATAATATATAATATTAATATAATAAATATTCTATAGTGAAAGAATATAAATTAACATATTAATATTATTGATATATTATATATATTAATATATAATATTAAATTATATTATCTTAATAATATATTTATTATTATTTAATAATTAATTTAAAAATTAAATGAGGTAGAGTTTATAAAATGATGGATATTTCATATTTGGGACTATCAAAGATGTCATTTGTTATATTTATAGCATGCCAACACTTTAATTTGAGTATAATATTTCACTACTCCCATCCTTTGGATTGATAAAGTTACAGAGGTTACATCAAAAAATATAGTACACTAAAAAAGATGTAATAGATAGTTGATAGAGAATACAAAGTCACTGATGACAAAAGTGAGCTTTGGCAGTAGCTAGAGAAAACACTCGTGGAAAAATGTAGGTAATGGCACAAGTGACAATTGAAAGAAAGATGCACTAGTTGAATTAGCATAATAATAAGTGGTGGTAGATGGACAATTCCACCATCATATAGAATTTTGTTCATTTTACTTCATCTCTTCCTATCTAAAACCAATGTTTTTCCACTATCACATGCATTGCATTCCATGACTTTATTTTTCCATATTGTGTGTGGTCATTGCCAGCGTAAAATAGACATCTTATTAACCATGAAAAAAATTAAAGTTAAGTTTATTTCATGGTGGATTTTTTATTCTTAACAAATATTATTATATTGGGAATAATATAACCAAGGTCCCTATTTGGTAATTTAGTTGAAGCCCTCAAATTATTTAGAACATGAAGGCTAAATTGTCAACCATTTTCATTGGTATCGATTGTTGGTTAATTGTTGTTGAATCCAAGTTATACAATAATTTCAATCATGTAATTAATTTAATAATTACTTAATATATTTTTATAATAATAAATCCTTATAAAGGATAGAATTAACTTTAGTTTATATTTCATGCAAGATGTTATTTAAATAGATTTAGAATGTTTTAATTTATTAGTTCATATAACATGTTCATATGCAATTCTATTAATACATTGTAATTGATCTTTATTATCATGGAGTTTGATTCAAATAATTTAAATAAGTATTTTTATTTTGGCTATTCTTTATTTCTTATGGTTATGAATATTGCATATATTTGGCTGTGAGTTTCTAATTTCTTTTTAGGAAATGGTTTATTTTTAAATAATTAAAAGTCTTGAATTGGTATCAGAGTCTCGTTTGGATGGATGTCTTTTATTTTAGATACTTCTAAAAATTAATCTTTTTAAACTCTATCAGTCTTTCTATACAATAATTTAGAGGTAATGATTATGACTACTGGAGCATCAAGATGATAACTCTTTTGATAGGTAAATAATTATGAGAGATTGTAGAAACTGGTTATGATGAATCTCTTGATTGGGCCATTATTCTAGTTACTTATAGGAAATCTAATAAGGAGGCTAATAGGAATAGCTAACAAGTTTTATTTCATAATCAAATAGTTATAGACAAGATCATATTTCCAAGAATTGTAGGTGTAAAGACAACCAAGGATTTCTTGAAGAGTCTACAAAAATCTTATAAATGTAGTGAGGAAGTCAAAGTGGTTAGATTACAAAAATTTAAGAGAGAATTTTATAATTTGAAGATGAAAGACGCTAAAATTGTGAGTCATTTATATATATGAGTATAGGATGTAGTTAACAAAAATTATACACTTTGAGAAATGTTTAACAAAGAGGTTTTTGTAAAAAAGGTGTTAAGGTCTCTGACACCAAGGGAGAATAATGTTTCCATCATTATTGAAGAAAGAAAAAACTTGAATATTCTTGAATTTGATCACCTAGTTGGATATCTTGTGTCCCATGAAGAAATATTAACATACACATTAAATAAAAGTGATGAGATGAACTTTGCCTCAAAATTAAAGATCACAAAGAATGAAGGTACCAATAGTAGCAGTAAGAATAATCATTTACAAGGAAAATACAATATGAAAATTTATCAAGGATAAGGTAAAGACATGATTCATAATTATTCAAGAGGATACAATTATTTAAGTGGATATAGAGGAAGAAGAGGTGGTTCAGATGTAAGAGGTAAAGGTAAAGGTAGATTTGATAAAATAAATATTCAATGCTATTATTGTCATATCTATGGTCACTTTTCTTAGGAATGTAGATTAAAATTTGGAAATGAAAATAAATGTGATGATTATGCTAATGAGGATGGTGAAGCTTCATGTAATTTATTCTTTTCATATGACAAAGATGAAAATAATCATATTGAGGTTTGGTATCTAGATTCATGTTATTCTAATCAAATGTCAGGGAATAACATGTTATTTTCTACAATGGATCGAAATTTCAAAAATAATATAAAAATTGGTGATGATAAATATTTTGAGGTTGATCCAAAATAAACTATGAAGGTGAATACTATAGAGGGTAAGAAAATAATTAATGATATTTATTACATCCGTAATTTGAAACATAATATGTTGAGTGTTGGACAACTATGTGAAAAGAATTATAAGATGGTTTTTTATGATAACAAATTCATGATATATGATAACAATCAAGTAAATAATGTTATTAAAATTGTATATATGTCTAAGAATAATATGTTCCCATTGAAGTTTTGAGAGCATAGTAATAACCTTGTAAATATGGCATATGAAGATAAAAGTTGGTTGTGGCATCTCAAGTATGGACACTTGAATTTTAAACGATTGAAGTTACTAACATCACAAACATTAGTTTATTATTTTCCAAAGGTTGAAGAGCATAAATAATTTTTTTAAGGTTGTGTTAAAGGAAAACAAGCAAGATAAAAGCTTCCAAAAGGTAAGGCATGAAGGACTTATCATCCACTTCAGTTGGTTCACTCACATATTTATGGTCCTATGTAAAAAAAAAAGTCTATTCAAGTCATCATATTTCATTATATTTATTGATGATTAATAAAAAAATGTTTTGGGTTTATTTTTGAAATAAAAAAGTGAAGCATTTTATAACTTTTAGAGATTCAAAGCCCTTGTAAAGATTGAAAATGGCTAAAGAATAAAGTGTTTAAGGATTGACCATGGAGGTGAATTTTGTTTGAATGACATCTAAATAAAACTCACAACTGCCTACACCCTTCAAAAAAATGGTGTTTCTAAAAGGAAGAACTATATAGTGATTTAAATGGAAAGGAGCATACTACAAACAAAGGGATTGAACAAATCTTTTTATGGTCATGCAGTTGGTCTAATACTATATATTCTCAATGAAAGTACCACTAGTTCACTTGAAAATATGATTCCATATGAAGCATGGAATGAAAATAAGCCTAATGTCAATTTTTTAGTTTTTTAGCTTATGTTCATGTAGCTAATTAAAAAAGGAAAAAATTAGATCCAAAGAGTGAGTCTTATATTTTTATTTGGTATAGTGAACAAATCAAAGCCTATAGGATTTATAATCTTGACACTAATAGTGCACTTATGTCAAGAGATGTTGTTTTCTATGAAGGGGGAGTGTATGGTCATGACAAACATAAAGTAAATATTAAGATTTCTAAATCTATTTTTATTGATGGTAATTATGATGATATTACTAATGAGAAACCCACAAGTACTTTAATGCCAATTATTACAAGTACATTAAGGATCCCCTCATCTAATGCATATATTCCAAGCACGGTTCAATCTTCAATTACAAGTCCATTAAATATCACATCATCTAACGCATGTACTCCATGTATAGCTCTTGTTTGAAGACCGAGTTCTTGAATAAAGGTAAAAATCTTGAGTGAAATTTATCAACGTACAAGAAACCAAACACATGAAGAATGTCCAAGAGGTGAGATAGTAAATTATCCTTTAATTACATATGCTAATTTTCAACCATCATGTTTTTAAAATGCATGTACTAATGATGTTTAGGTGTAAGTAATGCAAGAAAGGATAGATTATATTCAAAGGAATGATACTTGGTAGCTTATAGAGCTTCCATATGACATGAAAAATATTGGTACTAAATGGGTGTACAAGACTAAGTACAATAGTGATGTAATGGTTGAAAGACACAAGACAAGGTTAGTTACTAAGGGATTCCCAAAGAGGTATGGGATAGATTATGAAGATACATTTCTACTAGTTACTAGACAAGAGACTATTAGAATGATGATTTCACTAGTAGCTCAAAATAAATGGAGCATAAATCACATTCATGTGAAAAGTGCCTTTTTGATTGGGTACTTATAAGAATAAGTGTATGGAAAATAGCCACAAGGTTTTGAATTTAAAGGTAAAGAAAGTCGACAAGTTGAATAATGCTTTGTATGGTCTCGAACAAGTGTCCAAAGCATGGTATTCTAGGATTGATGGATATTTTCAGTAGAATGGATTCAAAAGAAGTAAAAGTAAGCCTACTTTTTACTACAAGAAAGAACTAACAGTATACTTATTATAAGTTTATATGTCAATGATTTGTTGTATATGGGCATCAATTTTAAGATGAGTGATGAATTCAAAATTGAAATGATGAATGAATTTTAAATAAAATATTTAGGTCTCATGAAATACTTTTTAGGGCTAGAGGTTCAAATAAAGTGTGGAAATGATATGTTGAAGAAATTCAATATGATTGAATGTAAACAAGTCTCCACTCTAACTACTCATGGAGTTATGCTATGTAGAGAAAATGGTGCTAAAAAAGTTGATGAGGGAACTTATAGAAGTATTATTAGAAGATTAATGATTATAACTCATAGAATACCAAATATTACTTATTCTAATTATCTTGTATCAAGATATATGTTTGAGCCTAAATTCAAAATTAAAATGATGAATGAATTTTAAATAAAATATTTAGGTCTCATGAAATACTTTTTAGGGCTAGAGGTTCAAATAAAGTGTGCAAATGATATGTTGAAGAAATTCAATATGATTGAATGTAAACAAGTCTCCACTCTAACTACTCATGGAGTTATGCTATGTAGAGAAAATGGTGCTAAAAAAGTTGATGAGGGAACTTATAGAAGTATTATTAGAAGATTAATGATTATAACTCATAGAATACCAAATATTACTTATTCTAATTATCTTGTATCAAGATATATAAAGGTAGAAAAGAGGATATTGAGGTATGTGAAAGGTACTATTGTCTTTGGAATTCATTATTATGCTATGAAAAAGTTTAAACTTTTTGATTTTAGTGATTCTAATTGGGGAGGTAGTTTGGATTACCAAAATTCAATATCTAGAAACTATTTTTCACTTGTTTCTGGTTTGCTTACATGGAGTTGAAAGAATAAAAATTAAGTTGTTATTTAATCTACAAAAGTAGAATATATTGTAGTCACTTCAGTAGGTACACAAGCATTGTGGCTCTGAAAGGTTCTAGAAGAAATTTGGGAGAAACAAATTCAGCCTATAATAATTTATTTAGATAATGTTAGTGCCATCAAATTCACCAAGAATCTAGTACATCAAAATAGGTCAAAGAATTTTTATTTAAAGTATAATTTTATTCGAGATTTGTTTTAGAAGGAAGATGTAGAATTAAAGTATATAAATTCACATGAACAAGTGACAGATATCTTCACTAAAATTATTTTAAAAGTTCAATTTTTTTAACTATGAGATCAAATTGTTAGTTCACTCAATATCAAAGTGGAAAATGTTGGTTAATATTTGTTGAGTGTTAGTTCTAAAAAAACTTCAATCATGCAATGGATTTAATAATTAGTTAGTATTTAATTATTTGATTTCTATAATAATAAAGCTTTAGAAAGGCTAAAGTTAACATAATTTTTTATTTTATGCAAGTTGTTATTTTGATAAATTTAGTATGTTTTTATTTATTAATTAGAAAATCATCTTCACATACAATTCTATTAATAAATTGTAATTGATCTTTATTATTATGAATAATGATTCAAACAATTTGAAGAAGTATATTTATTTTAATTGTTTTGTATTTATTTTGGTTATGAATATTGAATATATTTAGCCTTGAGTTTCTAGTTTCTTTTTGGATAGTGGTTTATTTTTATATAATTAAAAATCTTCATCGATGTGGGTATCACCAGGTGTGAGTAAAAGCTCAAAATTCTAAACCAAGCATCCATTGGAGAGTGCCAAGCTGGGAACCACCAGAATAATGCCCAGCAACCTCCTATGACTCACAACTAAAGTAAAGTACCTAAAATCATTATTATTTGCTTCTTTTTTCTTTTCTTACTCATGGAATCTCTCTAGGTAGAATGCCTAAGGGTTTTTCCATTCGACTAGGTTATTGGCCAAATATTATATGATAATATATTATAGAATATAATATATTACATTTTAATATATGTAGATCCTCAGATGACAAATATGATAAATGAAAGAAATCCATTTCGAAATGGTGATGTTGATTCAACAAAAAATAACAATATTTTAGTGTGCACCACATTGATTGCAGCCATCATATTTTAGGCATTATTTTCCAAGGTAGTAGATAGTGTTTTACAAATTTTACTAATGTTTAAAGCTAGGAATTAATGGAATATAAATTTTATTCAAAATTTTAATTAAGTTGTCTAAAAAATTACTCAAGTTGTATCTCTACATGTGTCAACATTTGATTGGGAGATAATAATTTAAAAAAGTAAGGTTTATATATAGTACAGATCCCATGATAGTCAGAACTATCAATATGATATGAATGACATTAAAAGATCCATGGATGAATATCATAAATATTCCCCTCAATATAAAAACATCCATCATAATAAATAAATAATTAAAAAGTATATTCTCATGGCCCCACTCTAACCAAGTGGACTCGGCTTATTTAATTCATGAAGAAGTTGTTGAGTCTTATTTTAATTCATGAAAGTGAAGCACTATATATTTTAGGAGATATGAGAATAACCATGGTGATCACCCAAGTAGGGGATCTAGTCAACAAACCCAATTTTGATAACCTTTTCCATTCAGATATTGAATATATTAAACAGAAACTAGAAGGTACTATATGTAAAATCAATGAAGAGGTATAATATTTGGTTAGTTTTTCCAAAGACTGAGTAATGAGGGTTGAGGACTTAGTAGTCAAGTTCAAAATATTGAAAGTAGAGAAAGAAATATTAATGGCCAAGCAAGTAAGAGTTTTGAACTCTTCACCACTAAATTTTAAAGCCATAGATAAATAAATTGATGTAGATTTTGCACTTGGTTTATTGCTAACAGCTAAAGAAATATATTTTGGGTTTGCAACATACACATAACTGATTGTTAGTGCCCCCAACTTTACAAAGCTCTTAGTCCACACCATAATTACAAATGTAGTATCTTCATTGACTAATCTAATTAAAGTCACTTATTAATACTCTATTTTTAGAATGATTATGTATCTATAATGATTAATACAAAAGTGGGACTTTAGTTCCCAATCTATTTATTTTACATGCATAATTTATTTTTAACTTGTAAATATATTCTAAGTATTATTAGTGTAACATGCATTCTTGCATGATTTTGAATGAAAGATTAATGTTACATCCTAATTCCTCATCAGTCAAACTTGTTACATTATTTGTGCATATCTATAGTTGGAAAATTTATATTTGATGATTTTTAACTAAACTATGATATATATGTTGATATGGGACAGCAGGGTATTGCTTAGGTTACATAATCATGTTGTTATGAGTTAGTTTTGAGTAAATGGTTACTTAATGATGAATGTATGTCATTATTTTTATGGTCTAACCACCTATTTTCTTGTGAGGTTGATGCAAGATAACCATCCCTTAGAGTGTGCTAGAGGAAGAGAATCATTAGAGAGGGTGATCTAGAGGGAGACATTAGAGGTCAAAAGAGAGCTCTCTAGAACATTGCACAAACCACATAAATAATTTATTTTAGATTTTTAATATAAATTGATAACATAATGTATTTAATTTTGCTTGTAATAGATAAATGTTTCCTTATTATTTTATAGCATATTTTAATGGTTTTGTTATTTTTGTCCTATGTGACTTACGTGTAGACATGAACAATTCAATATTTGATTGATTAGACTAATTCAAATTATTAGTCTATAATTTAATCACTAGACTATTATAATAATTTGAAATGATAATTAATAAATACATTTATTATTGTAAATTTGAATAAAAATAAAATAGGTTTGACAATAAAAATAATAAAATGGAAAAGAAGAAAGATTTAGATTTTGAGGAAATTTCTAATTAAATATTATGATTTGAGGCATAAAGATAAAACAAATAGAAAACTAAAAAAATGGAAGGAAGAAATCAATGAAGAGAGAGAGAGAGAGAGAGAGAGAGAGAGAGAGAGAGAGAGTAAAATTTAAGATATGACTATTCTATTCATAAAATGAAACATTATGGAAGGGAAGAATATGATAAGAGTTTAAAAAAATTAGATAGAGAGGAGAGGAATGGCATAGAATTCAGAAATAGAGGAAGAGAGATTAATATGAAAAGGTAAGGAATTGGACACCTTCATATTACTCATAAGATCAAGTATCTGATTATCTTTTCCTCCCTAAATTCACCTTATAGTTTTATTTATTTTTTGTTATGATGTTTTACAGTATAAAATGGGTACAAATAATAAAATATTTTCCCTGTAAAATTAAACATTTTCCTATGTTTTCACTAATATAAATTATTTATATTAATTAAGAGAATGTTTGAAATAGGGATGGTTTTTAATGCATATTAAATGAAAAAGAATTTAAATTATAAGATTAATGGTAAAGTTAGCATACTTGAACTAGAAGAAAATAATAACTAAACACTATAAAAATAATTTATCTAAGATCTGTTCAAGTTTTATTTGACTAAAATACTCCTACATATTGATATATATAAAAGAATCCTTGTCTGTAATAACATTTTATGATGTTACAAATGCTTAGTGATATGGTACAATGGTAGTATACTGGAAATTCATGATGTTTTATGACTTAGGTAAATGTTATAATAGAAAGGACTCTAAAACAAAAATATATGAATCACTAATTATTAAATACTTGAGACATTAATTATTTAATAGTAGTTTTTGGTATTTTTAGTCTGCTATCCCTGTTAAAATTTTCCCCACCATCGTGTTAAACTTGGTCATAATATCTCTTGTTTTTCTAGGTAATAAACGAGAATAAATTTTCTACTATCTAGATATAAGAATGATGAGCATGTTCAATAAATTTTCTAAATAATCAAAGAAATATATTTAATTATAGTGATTTTATTACTTTTTTTAATTAAATATGCATATATACATTAGGAAAATTATGTACATGCTCCTTGATAAATAGCAGTAATAGCTAGATATTTGAACCTTTCTTGGGTGATCTTCATATCTATTGAAAGTCACTTATATATTGAAAGTTAATTTAAAAAAAATGGACATCTATATGTGTATTTATGTCTCTCATAGGATTTTTTAAGTCACTAAGTTTTCAAGTGTCTAATTTGCTGAGTTATAAGTTTATTTATGTCACTAAACATGAAAATTGACAGACAATGTCCTTATTAAAAATATTATGTTGTGGTATCAATAATACATAAGTTACTATAGTTAGTTTTATTAGTAACTTATTTCATTTTGAGATTATTTTAAACATAGGATATGCATAGTTGGGTATAATGAGTGTTTAGTTCGATGAAGAAAATGTAAGCATTATTTTCTATAATATGGTGATAAATATATTGTTATAAACATGTTTTCCCAATGTATATATGTTTGATTTTATACTATATATTGAATAGTATTTACTATACTCTATAATAAATATGTGAAATATATACTAAAAATTGATCACATCGATAAAAGTATACTAAATATAATTACTAAGAGTTATAATCATAATATAATTCTAGAATATGGAAATAATCCCTCTAGTTCATCTAAGATTCAAGATACTACATTCAGCTACTCTAGGCTACACTTACTTCTACTAAGATTATAATTTTAACCATAGTTGACTAGTAACTACAAATAGTGGAGTAGAAGAGTTATAGTGACATCCTATCTATAACACAAATGTAATATAAGAAATGAAGATGTGAAAAATTGAGTATAGTTTATGATCTTACATTTACCAAGACCCTATATGATTACCTTTTGATTATGGTAGTACACTATGGAACACCTAAAATTATCAGTAAAAAATGCATTATTCAACTATGTTAAACTATGTATTCATGATTCTAAAGAAAAACCATAGATATACCATTGTTTACTATCTTATACTAAAATACATGAGTGTGTTCCTCTATCTGTATTACTCAAATCATTAATAACTATAGAATTTTGTTTAATAAAGATATATATTCATGTGCATTCTAATATTACTATAAAGGATATCAATCTTATGTTTTGACTTAAGTGGTTAATGAGATCACATTCATTCAATGCATAATAATGATTATGAGATAATTGATACTCTTCAACCATCATTATATGAATTTATAGTTTTAGGCAACATTTCTACTTGTAAAATGTTTGGGCATTGGGAGAATATAAAATATAAGAATATGTCATGGGAATTGAGAGATATGAAATTACACCAAGGAAGTGCTAAACCCTTAACCTAGTATTTATTGATAGATGTAAATGTGCAGCTCAGCATAGGTATTCATTATCTGTAATAGATATGAGATTTGAAATCCTAGATTAGAGTTATAAATGTCTTTAGAGAGCTCTTGTTTCAAAATATAAATGTATAATGGTTCAATAACTGCATAGTATTAGAGTAACTACTTGTAGTGAATAATAATCATGCATAGGGGTTATACTTATTAAAGATGATTTGAGTGAGTATTTAAGTTATCAAAAAACAAAAAACTATATCCTTTGGAACAATATTATAGAGGATAGAATGAGATGTATATATGAATGTCATAGTGGGTTTATGTGATTTCTATTTCTCTACAAAATATTGATTGATTGTTGGTTATATGTATTATGCATTGAATACTTGAGTGTATTACATGTTATGAGATTGTTAATATTTATAAATGCTTGGATATATGTAATATATAATTGTGCATCATGATGTTTGTTTATATTTATGTTACTTTGAATTCTAGTTTTCAGCCTAAACTCATGGTATATCTAGGTGGTATAAACTAATTTTTATTTGCTTGTTGTTATCTATATGGAGCATTAGATTATTGAAATCATATTTTTGGATGTGTATTTGTCTAGTTTGGGAACTATGATAATATGGGATATCATAGAGTACTATAGTATAAAATTATGTTATACATGGAAGGTATATAATATAATTATTTTTCCTAAACTCATATCTATATTTGACTAATTTATTGTAGACATGCTACTTTTTATTTTGAATAGTGTGTTTATAACAGTTGGTAAGACATTGTGTATGGATTCATGCAACATTTGAAAGTTTAACAAATGCTATGATGATATGTTATTATATTCTATGAGAACTGAGACGTTCTTAGTTAAATATTATTACTTATAAAGATTCTTATGTTTCCGTATTTTTAAGACTACTTTATATGACTATTTTTGGAAAATTAGTAGCATGTCTTATAATACTAGACTATGGTAATATGGGTTATAATGGGGATTATTATGTAAGAAACTAATTGTGGTATTGAAAATATGTAGTTGAATGTGTAAATACTGAAATAGTATAACTATAGTCATTATTTCTAGTATGGGATAGAAAATAATATAGTATTCATTCATATATTTGATGGAATAAATGTATGCTTCGATTACTCCTATGTTAAGCATGTTATATGTCATGTATGCTATTCGGATTAAAATGAAATGAATCTAGAGGTTGAATTGTATTTTATCCATATGCATTGCTGATACAGAGTAGGGAGTGAGATGGACTTCACTGGTCTAGCAGTATCACAATGATAGATGAATGTAGTCTGATCAAGTGGTGTATATGAAGTGGATTTATCTAGATAATTTTTATTTATTATTTATAAATCTCTAGTAAAAATTATATTTAGTGAGACATTATCACTTTATGAGTATGATTCACATGCTCAAGTGAATCATACTTAGTGAGACATTATCATTTTATCAGTATGATTCACATGTTTAAGTGATATATTGTAATGGAATATATTTATATGATACACTACATGTTTAGTTTCAAATAATACAATACATAGGTACTTGATTGTTTACTTCGATGTAGTAATCCCCCTAATAATAAATATTATTTTATTTAAAATAAATTTTTAAAATATGTCAATTTATAAAAAATTAAAATCAAAGGAATTCACAATTATTTTAATCTAAATGTAAAACTAATTGAATAATTTTGAATGAGTATTTTATAAAATCATAATTTTATTATCTAGATAACACATTCATTTATTATTTTTATCCTTTTCCAATAGTTTCTTAATTAAATTTTAGTAATTTAATTCCAAATATCAATAATAATTAAAAAATGATATACATGGTAAAAATAGAAATAAAATAATAAAATAAAGACTAGAGATTGTTTATGGGGTTCACGAATTGGCTACATCCCCAAGTTCACTAAAACCATTTCATTAAATAGGATGTAAACAGAATGATTAAACTTACATCTCTAAATAATTTCAATTGATTGATCAACTTTTAAATAACTCTGATCACAAATCATAAACATCCTTTGTTTCTAAAATGATCATCTGGAAAGATATTGCTCTAAAATGGGTAATTACTCTCCCTTCAAAGAAGAAAGACACTCTAAAAAAAATTATAAACTACCTTATGGTTTCAAAAATCCCTCTGTATAATTATATAGATTAAAAAATATTTTTTTAAATACGTAAAATGGCCTCAATTGGCTATATCAAAATTTTGCCCCTATAAAAAAATATAATTATGTATTTCATATGTTCTATGTTTCCCTTGTTCTCCATATATATAATAATTATCTACAATATAAAATTAAATAATATTGTAAATAGCCAACATTGGCTAACAACCATCATTTTCCCAAAGTGTGGATAAACATTGGATAGGCTACATGAAAACAAGAAGGAATGAAATCCCATAATGTATGAGACATTAAAACTCCATGATTTATTTAATAAAACACTTTACGTAATTAATATCCATAATTATTCAATGCCATAAAACAAGAATTAAGATTGTCATTTTCATGGTAAATAAAGATTACCATGCAAAACAAATTCCACCAATCATATGATTCTTTGCAAGTGGGTGTCCATGTGGAAATAAAAGGGGAACAAAGAATTTAACACCATGTTTCTTGGATTAATATTCCACACCATAAAATAAGACTTTCAACTCCTATTACATTAATATTACTATGTATAAAGGCATCAAAGATATTTTTGTAAATATTCCCCATGACTTTCCATGTAATAAGGAATAAAGTGGGTGAATAAAATTTGTTGGATTTAATAAAACGCTTCCATGCCCAAATGAAAGGTGTTAATGGGAATAAAGAATTTAAATCAAAAAATTATCCATCTAACTCCACTTAAGACTCCCAATAACACCACTTCCCACTAACCACCAACCAAGTGGGTAAGACAAAGCCTGCATGTTAATGATTTAAAAGATTTATTTTGGATTAATTTTTTTTTTTATAAAAGCATGTTCATGCAAATATTCACATTGAGATAAGATAAAGTGGGGATAAAATAAAATTTAGGATTTAATTTGAATTTATCCAATGGTTTATTAAAACCATAAAATAGGATAATTAAATTAAGTTTTGATTTAATATCCCATGGTATTAAAAAACCATTAATAATAGGATATTAGGATTATTTTAAAATTAAGAAAAATAAAAGAACTACAGTGGAAGTATAATTAAAAATCATAATTTAAAAAATTCTCTAGATCAAACCTCCCCAATAAGACCCTTTTTATCCCCAAAAAGGTCAAGTTATCCACTAAATCTGCAAATAATTCAATCTACAAAACATCACTATAAAATATCATTGTAATGATTCAAAAATGAAACCGAATCCCTAAAATGTGAGTGAAAAAAATATGTATCCAATACCAAATTATTTATAGAATCAAACTACCTACTCAAATGTCACATCTCCAAAATGGTGAACTTACCAATCACTACAAAATGATCATTAGGTGCAACTACAAACTAGTTTGTTAGTGTACTAAATATACATGCCAATTGTAAGCATATTTGACAGTTACAAATAAATGTGTCAATATCATACATGGCGAAAAAAAATTTAAAAATTTATTATAGCTAAAAATGGTGCCTGAAAAGGGTTTTATAAGCCTTTATTTGTATAATGTAAATGTCAAAATATATAATGAAATAAAAATTTTCCCAAAAGAGACATACTAAGCTGCCCCGTATAATTTGCATATACTTTTGTCAAGGTTTAAAACTGACTTTTTTTTCAAAACTCAAATGTGAGAAAAATAATCCAAGTATGATAAAAATGTCCCTTGGTTTTTCTCTATAGGTTAATCCAATAAACCAAATTTCAAAGCTTAAATCATTTGAAATTATATCCAAGTTTTAAACATGAGTTATTTCTTTTTTCAATGCATTAGACTCAAAAATTTATCATGAGATTTAAAAATAGAGCTTAGGAAAACCAAAAATATGAGTAAAATAATATAAGTATGTTAAAACTGTCATTTGGATTTCCTCTCAATTTGTAGTTCCAAAATTGTATTCAAAACCAAAGTGTATTCCTTTTAATGGAATCCTAAATATTGTTTTAAAGATATGTATGTTAATTAATACCATAGCTATTAAAAATTACCACTAGAAAAGAAATGATCATTACCATCCAAATAAAAAATGAATGGATTCATTTGTCGATAATCAATAGAGAAGTGGTCTTCCTCTTATTTTGTTTCCAAAACTGGTGGGTTTCAAACAATTTCCTTTGTACTTATGGATGCATCATTCTTCATGGATGTCTTCTTGCAATACTTATGACATATTTGTGGATGTAATACCCAAAATTTATCATTTCAATGACTACTTAAATTTCAATAAGTATAATAATTATTACGCATTTATTTATCCTTACAAAAAAAATATATCCTAATAACTAATTTTCTTTTCCAACATATGTCAACATAGTGATTATTCAATCCATAAAAACTGCATGGATCCATAGATCAAAAATCATGTGATAATAAATCCTTATTTTCATAATTGAAATATACATTTGAATATTTACCATGTTTAGGATAGTTTGATGTTTGATGTTTCCAACATTTATCAACTCTATGTTTAATCTTGTGACAATGAGTGCAAAATTTCCTCTTGTCCTTCTTGGATGAGGAAACCTATTTACCATTTCTCACCTTTGAATGATCATTAGCACCTAACTTATCTTTCAAAAAAGGCAAAAAAAAATTTAGTAGAGATTTTCTCTTCCAATAATAAACAATAGAATATTTACTTAACACACATAAAGTAAAGCAAAAGTATACCACGAATTTTTTATATCATAGTTCTATTGTTCAAATTGAAAGAGTGCATTAGAATTTTTAGAATTTAGTAATTTTTAGTGTTGTGTTATGTAAGAAAGAGAAGGTGAAATCTCAATACCTCTACTTCCAGTTATCTTACACCTCTCATCCCCCTCTGATGGTTTATTATAAGAAATTAGTGGCTTATACACTTGGAAGATGGACGCTTGTCTTCCTTATATGGGTTTGAAACTCTTCCCAATTTCAATTCATTCACTAGTATACTCCAAACCTATTAAAAAAGGCCTATGATATACTTATATGAGGTTAGTTATGACTTGTCTATTTTTACCAATGCCTCTTCCTTCAAATCACATTTTATTTTATATTTTACACCAAATACCCTTAGTATGTTTTTCAAAAAAATGAAAAGCAATATTTGAAACTGCATGAGCTGAAGTACTACATGATGACTTAATTATCATGTATTCATCTATCATTATTTTTTATTTGATGTGGAAGGTAATTACTTTATTATTTCACCATTTTAAAACTTTACCAAGAGCTCATCCTTTGTCTATAAATCATATTTCAACTTTTCAATCTCCTTTTCCATGGAGTAGAATTCTGATCTCAAGAGAGAGTTCTCTTCTTTCATCTATTGATTATATGACTCAAGCTCGTCAAGATTTTCCTATTTTAACAACTTTTCCATAGTCCACCTATTCTAATATTCAATACACAACTAAACCAACTACAATAATTGCTAAACAATAAGCTATTAACAATAGGTAAATCACATTGTTAAATCTTGTTGATCAACTGCTCTGATACCAAATTGATCTAAAAATAGTAATTAGGCCCTGCTAATAAATAATTTTTTATTTAAAATGGATTTTTAAAATATGTCAATTTACAAAAAAAATTAAAATCAAAGGAATTGACAATTATTTAAATCTAAATGTAAAATTAATTGAATAATTTTGAATGATTATTTTGTAAACTCATATAATTTTATTATCTGGATAACAAATTCATTTATATTTTTATCCTCTGTCAATAGCCTCTTAATTAAATTTCAATAATTAAATTCCAAATATCAATAATATTTATAAATTGATATACATATTAAAAAATTGAAATAAATAAAAAATTAGAGATCAAAGATTGTTTATAGGGTTGACCAATTGGCTATGCCCCTAGGGTCATTCAAACCATTTGATTAAATAATATGTAAAAATAATGATTAAACTTACATCCCTAAATAATTGAAAATTTATTGATCAACCTCAAAAAACTATGATCATAGATCAAAAAATATTACAAATCCCTCTGTATAATTATACAAATTAAAAAATATTTATGGAATAGGGAAAATGGCCTCAACCAACTCTATCAAAGTTTTGCCCATATAAAAACATACAATTCTATATTTCTTTTTTTTTATATTTCCATCTATTCTCCATCCCCAATATAATTCTATACAATATAAAATGAAATAAGATTTTAACTATCGAACATTGCTTAACAACCTTCATTTTTTCAAAGTATGGCTAAACTCTAGATAGGCTTCATGAAAATAAGAAGGAATAAAATCACATTATTTATGGGACATTGAAACTCCATGATTTATTTAATAAAGCAGTTCCCATAATTAATATGCATAATTATTCATTCCATAAAACAAGAATCAATATTTGAATTTTCTTGGTAAATAAAGATTACCATGCAAAACAAATTCCACCAACAATATGCTTCTTTGCAAGTGGGTGTCCATGTGGAAATAAAGGTGATCAAGGAGTTTAACACCATGTTTCTTAGATCAATATGCCACACCATAAAGTAAGAGTTTCAACTCCTATTAAATCAAGATTACTATGTATAAAGGCATCAAAGTTAATGTTTTATATATTCCCCATGACTTTCCATGTAATAAGAAGTAATGTGGGTGAAACAAATTGTTGTATTTAATAAAACTCTTCAATGCTCACATGAAATGTGGTAAAAGGAATAAATAATTTAAATCAAAACATTATCCACCTAGTTCGACTTAACTCTCCCAGTAACAACACTTCCCACCAACCTCTAACCAAGTGGGTAGGACAAAGCATGCATTTTAATGATATAAAATATTTATTTTGCACTCATGTTTTTTTATAAAAACACATTCCATTAAAATATTCATTTTGGGATAAGATAAAGTGGGGATAAAATAAAATTTGGGATTTAACTTAAATTTATCCAACGGTTTATTAAAACTATAAAATAAGATAATTAAATTAAATTTTGATTTAATGTCTCATGGTATTTTTAAAAAAAAAATTAATAATAGGATATTATAATTATTTTGAAATTTGGAAAAGTGAAGGAATTATGGTGGAAAAATAATAAAAGAACCATAAAAATTCCTCTTGATCAATTGTCTCTCTATATTCCTGCACCATCATTATATACTCATCCATGAAGGGAGGGCCATTTCATGATTTGATTAATGTGGCATATCATTGGTCTATGGTTAGTGATGAAAATAATTTGGATGATGATCTTCCTCCCCACATCAGTGTTACTTATCGAGATGACACTTGAGATTACCACAAATACTTGAGTTCAGGAACTATGCTTCAAAGAAGCCATGTATCTATATCTACATTATGTTATATTATATATATCATTTAATACTATTCGGAAGATATGTAGTTACTTATTATTATACTTTGATAGAAATGGTTGTATGCTTTTTCAATTGTAGCAGATTTGATATGATTATTTTCTATATTCACACTTGTGACGTGTACTCTCATGATGTTAGTAATCGGTCATGTGTGATGTATTATGCTTGTTATTATTATTATTATTATTATTATTATTATTATTATTATTATTATTATTATTATTATTATTATTATTATTATTATCACACCTAGAATAATTATTACGGTACTTTTTAATTATGTTGGTTTAATCTATTTTAGTGTGTATTTAATTAAAAAAATTAATGTATTTCCATGTCTAACCTAGCAAGGTTGTTACATAAAGGTTTTATTTATGGGATTGTAATTTTAGGAAAGGCTTAAAGATATGATTCTTTCCCCATACCAAGCCTATAAACATGTGTAATTCCCCAATCTCAAAAGAAGAAGAATTTTTTCTAATCAAATTAATAGGAAATTAAGGAAGTTCTGCTTGACTTGATCTTTATGTACAAGTATTCATTCTTATCCAATTCTACGGATTGATTGAGATGTTCAATCATTATAGTACCTTAGTTATTTAATTATTAAGCTATATATTTTAAATATAGTCTATCACTTTTAACTATAGCTTATTTGAATATATTTTGTATGTTTATCATAATCCTATTATAGATGTGCAATAATAATCTGCTAATTAGTCAACCTTTGATTTATACATGTTTATATATTTTTTTTTGGTTTCCTTTGATTTTTCACTATATTTGATTATTATATGGTATAGTAACTTGTAACAACTTTTGGTCTTGATTCCTTGTCTTATTTGAGTTCAAATACTAGTATTTAAAGGCTTTATCCATATATTTTACCTTTGATTTCTTTTCTACCTTGCCCTTCCCTCTATTTTAATTTTCTTTTAAAATCCTTCCCACGTTATTTAAAATAATCATGCTTCCACCAACTCCAAATAGATCTAGGTTTACCCATATCTAGTTTAGTCATGGTAAACAATCTATGTTGTTCACTACTATTCCACCAATGGGTTGTTAAAAAATAGAATTCCTTAGAACTCATGCCTTGGAGTGATTGTGTTCATCAATCCTAATATGTTATAGGCAACCTTGTAGGAATTTCTATGGTGTGCATAAAATCCACATGAACAAAAGTTTTAAATTGGCACTAGAATAAGGGCCTCCATATTCTACCTCTATCCTAACAAATAATATCACTTAAGTTACTATAGATGTACTAAGATGACTAACAAGGTCAACCTTAGATAATAACCTTTGATAACAACCTTTGGAGATCCATTGAAAGGTTATGTCTAATAGAGGTATTTCTTATAGACCTAGAGTAGAATCATTGTCCCCAAGAATATAACCCCATCTTTCGATAGTTATGATGGCTCATATTGAGAACCCACCTCTTAATCCTTCACTTCAACCTAATCCCCCATGTCAAGCTTCAGCTTGGTTGACTAGCTTGGAGATCAATGTCATAGGAGTGGTTGATGATTTTCATAGAAACCTATAGAAATATCTACCCTCGTTCACTCCCTTGGGAGAAGGGAATGAAAGAAAACATATAAAAACTTTCAAAACCACTTAGGGATCCTAAATGTAATGCACAGGGATGTGGCTTATAGACTATTCCCTTATACTTTGTAAGAAGTAGTCTATGAATGGTTTCTATAAAAAATTTAAGGGTCAATTATAACCTTAAAAATATCAATATACCTTCATAGCTCAGTTTGGAAAAGTTAAAAGTGTGAGTGTTATCTATAAACACTTTTCCAACATGATAAGAGAGCCCAATGAGCCAATTTGAGCATTCAATGATCAATTTCAAAAGATGTATAATAGGTTGGGGTCTGTCGATTTCCCTAATGAGCCATTCATCCTCAAATGATATAAAAATGCCCTATATTCCATGACTATTGTATTTTTACATGGGGTTATCAACATTTATTATTTGCCCTTGGCTTACATGTAGGTAATCAATGTAGATAAATAGTTTTATCTTTAGTTGTAATCATTTCCTCCATGTAGTCTTGGACCTATCTACCCATATTTTAATGTAATCCCTAATATAAACTAGAATTTTATGGCACAAAACTGGTCCCTAGTCCACATTTAATTATTATTAACCCCTATTCCCCTAAATCAATATCTTGGTTTCTTGAATAATTATGCTTCTAACCATCATGACAAGATTCAACCTGATGTACCAGTTAATATCACTTCTACATATGATAATGCTCCCAAGTCAACTAAGACAAGGATGAAATCCATCTAGAGGGGGGTATAAAATTTGAGTAAGGAATTCCTCAGCATGAAAAAAGACATGGGAAATGTAGGTAGACAAAAATCTAATCTGAATAATCATGGTTATGGGTTCCAGTGGTATAACATACCTTTAAATAGATCTATTAATAATAGATAACATAAGATTCCCTTTAATATGATGCCAGAGATCAATATCATGGATGCAACTCTTTCAAACTATTTCCATGTCCATAAAACTTTACAACATAAGGAGTTATATTATATCAAGTTTTATATTGCTTTCAAAATCTCAGAGTAGGAATAAAAAGGCAAGAAAATTCTACTAATCAATAAGAACAATCTTCATCCAATTATTTAGGAATCCCTATCATAAATATTGTCTTTGACACTTATGACTTACCCTTCCTAGGGGAAGATGAAAATGATCTTGAGGATAACATTGATGAGTTTCATGCTTCTTAGTTGTACTAGTAGGTCATGAAAAATTAAAAATTAAGAAGCAAAAATGTATGACTTATTAAGCTCCTCCTAATAATAGTGTTACTACTCCTTTTAATATGAATGCTAACAATAATATGCCCCTAACATAGAGTAATATTTCACATCCACCTAGGAGGGGTTATTATCATCCTCCTAATGAAAAAGATCAGTCATAGAGTTTTTACCATCATGATAAATTAGGATGTAATATTGTTACAGACATGAAAAATATTAAATCCAATATCAATTTTCATGAGCTGTCTTAGATCACTAAATAATGGATGACTTATAAAAAATCAAAGAATTCACATGAAACTTTAATGATGTACAAAGATAAAATTGAGGTACTGACATTCTTATTAATGGGATAAATTTACACAACTGCCTAGTTCGTTCTAAGGTATTAGATAATGGGATGCCTATGACTATTTTCTAAAAGTTTAGTTTTACACCTAACAACTCAAAATGAGTAATACTATATTCGAATAAACCCTAAGTCCCATGTGTTAGATAATTGATGAATGTGTGCATATATCTAGCTTTAGATCCAAATATCCAGCATACCGTTGACATTTTGGTCATTAAAATTTTGGAGGAATATGAATTACCACTAAGCTAGGACTACATAAAAACACTAAATGGGTACATAAAGATAGATTTATCCCACATGTGGCTACCATGGAAAGGGATAAAAATCAATTGAGGGTAGATAAATTACTTGAAGTGAAGCACTTCATTATTGAGTGCAACACCAAGAATGATCAAGATGACTTCATGTTGACACACATAGGTGTGTACACTTTTACCACCAAACAATAATTAAATTAATTAGAATTTGAAGGTGATCTCAACTTAGACTTTAAACATTAATGGAGATCATTCAAATTAAGGTTCTAGTGTAGGCATCACCATGATAGAGCCACAAGGTAAGCAATACATAAATAATTACATGTTTTAGTTCCCCTGCACCAATAACAAAGAAGAGTATGAAGCATTGATCTTAGGCTTAAAATTCATATTAAATAAAAATGTTAAATAACTAATAATGTTCGATGAATTTGAACTAGTTGTAAACTAGATCATAAATAATTACCAGTGCAATATTGCATACCTAAATAAGTACAAACATCAAATTTTGGGACTTGATTGAATCCTTTGAATCATTCATCATTAAATCCATCCCAAGAGAGAAGAATCTGATAGTTGATTCATTGGGATCCTATACTTCCAATATGACACCACTTCAAGAATCAAATATATAAAAAAAAATTGTAGTTAGTACCATGATATTCTATCCCTGATAATGTGGATAACTTCTAGGTGTTTGATGAGGATCAAAAATTCCTATAGTTCCTAAATATTTTGGGACCTTTTGAGGCTTAAATAATGGACCAAGGAAATATCTAGTCTATGTAGACAAAAGATATGGGCAAATAATGTGTTATACAACTAAAATAAAACCAAATTCTATTATGCATGGTTTCCTTAGACCAAGATTTTTACATCGACCCTCAAGCCTAGAAGCATAAATAGATGAAATAAATCGAGTTTGACTTCACCAAAGAAGACTTTGGGACAAACTAAGCTCCCTAATAGGTGAATATAGGTCTAAGATGTACTAAAACTAATAAACACAAGATGAAAAGATTGCTTACAAATTACAAGGATGTCATTACTTGGATATTTGATGGCCTAAAGATCTTTAGTCTAAGGGTCATTATGCACACCATCCCTTTAAGGATAGAACATAATATAACCCACTCCATAATGTATGAAACTTGGTATGATTATTAGCTTTAACTTACCTCCATCCCATTTCAATAAAATATCTCACTCATAAATAACCTTCCAGAAAAGGTCTTATTCACTTGGACTTGGTGGTATTCCATGGTATGCATTGAATGATTTATTGTCTCCTGTAAGGCTATTAATTATTTCAATTTTATATCAAAAGAATCACTCTCCATCATTTCAAGTTTTTGATCTAACTCAATGGATAGTAGTTCAACAAAAATAGGTATCTTGGACTCTCTCCCATATACAATCATGTAGGGTGAATTTACAATATCCTTCTTTTGGGTGACCCTATCAACCCATAGAGTTATCTTCAACATGGTGTGTCAATCTCTTTGGTTTTCTTATATTGTTATCTTAATGATTTTGATCAAGTTTTTATTAGTGGACTTAGATATCCTATTACCATGATGGTCATAATTAGAATAATAACATAGATAAATTTCATGCTTGAGAGCCCAATAAATTATTTTTTAACCACTAAACACTAATTCATTATCATAAATTATTATTTAAGCAACTCCCAATCTGGTCACTAAGCTTTCATATAGGTCAAGAACTAAATTTTCACTAGCATCCTTGAGAGATATTTCTTCCACCCACCTTGTGAAATATTTAATGGCTATAAGAACCCATTCATGACCAAAAAATTGAATGTGATTTTATCATTTTAATAAAATAAAGACCCCATTACATAATGGATGATCCACTTGAATAGGATTGAGAGGAAGGGCTAAAGGCCTTTTTTTACCTATGTAAAATGAAAACTTTTGACACCTCCTTAACCATGAATAAGAATACTTAAAAAAACTAGTCCAATAGTATCCAATCCTCATTACTTTTTTGTTTTGGTCTTCTATGTAAAGTGACCTCTAGCTAGTCCATCAAGGAATTATTCCAATAACATGTCAATCTGATTAGTTTCAACACACCTCAACAAGATCTCATTAATATTCCTTATAAAGAGGACTCCATACACAAGAAAATAATGTATGAACTATAGTCTAAAATATATTTTCTCTCATGTATCCTAACATATAGGACACTCACTTATTTGAAGGATTCTTACCATATCTTATGTCTAACTTAGAGAGAGTGAAGGTGAATATGTATTAGGATCATATTGTAATGCCTTAAAAACTTCTTTTTATTATTTAAGGTATTTTTAAAAGTGTTCAAATATCCCTATTCCTCTTCCTAACTTAGCAGGATTGATCTCCACATCATACTATATGACATTGGTTATCCATCCATCCCTTTTCTCATTTAAATCCTTTGTCAAAAGGAATTAACTTATTTTTGGGTAGGTCACCATGACAAGGATATTTTTTTTATAAACCATATGCCTAAATTTTTAAAGGATACTTATTATTTCCAACACTTACTTATAAATGAAGGTTTATCCCTCTTCATACTCTTCTAGCCCTTAACTAATGAGGGCAATAGACTGCTCAAGACCTTCAATATTCTATTGCATTAACATGGATGAAATTGTGTCAAGATTAGAAAAAGCATACAAGAATAAATACTTTCAGAAATTATGTTCTATCGATGTTGGTTCTTGTGCAATGTATTACTTGATAAAATCAAAATTATTTTTTCATTCTTTACTAAAAACAAAGGTGAGGTTCCTCTTTAAGATTGTTGTAATAGGCTTTACAAGGTTAGCAGTACTAGGTATGAACCTTTTTAAAAAGTTGCTTTTTTGAAGAAAACTTTTCAAACATTTCTTATGCTTTCATAAAGACAGCCATTATGGTACTCACCCTTTTAGGATATATAAAAATCCCATCATTGGAGATAACTTTTCCTAATAAATTACTCTCATGAACTGTAAAAATACATTTCTTTTAGTTTAGAGGGATCCCATATTGTCTGCAGCTTTCAAAAATAAATCTAAGGTGAGCTAGGTGACCACTACCATTATTTAAGAAAATTGTTATGTCATCAAGGTAGATTAGCACCATGTGATTGATCAAACCTTAAAAAACCATATCCATGGCTCTTTGTAATGTGTTCCCTTCATTAAACAACCCAAGTGGAATTATCTTATAGGAATATGTTTCCCATTAGTAGTAAATGTTGTCTTGTATTGATCATCTTCCATCATCAAGACTTGGTTATAACTTGAGTAGACATCCAAGATGGAAGCATTGAGAACTTACAACCACTCTAAAATTTTTATCCATGGAGGGTAAGGGATAATTATATTTGAATGACACTCTATTAAAATCTGTAAAATCAAAACATAATCTGATACTCTCCACTTTTCTTTCTCACAAGAATTAGGTTAATAACCCATGATGAGTACTTGATAGGTAATATTATTAATAATTCTATACATTTTTTAGATATTTTATCATTAACATCTCAACTTTAGGATTAATTGTATTTTTTATTTGTCTTACAATCTTGTCATTTAGATATAGATGTATGGTATGTTTGGCTAATGTGGGATGAAACTACCTAGGATGACTATATTGTGAAGCAAAGACAATAGAAAATTATATACATAACTCAAAAAATGCAACTTTATCAACTGAAGTATATAAATTTCCAAGCTTAACAATCATGTCTTTAAAGATTTCCACTTTATCATAATGTTATTTTTGGTAGACATGTTCACTTTTTCCTTTCTCATTTGATCACTCTCACTAAATATATTATCCAGAGTTATAAACCCTTTAAGAAGCTTATTAGACCTCAATTTTATAATTTGGTCTCCATATTAGTGCTAAAATTTAGATTTTTTTAATAATAAAACTCATCTTCTTGAAATAGGAAACATTTTATTTTCTTTTCACAATCAAAAACTTGTCAATTAAAATCATTATCTAGCATTGATGGCCTTACTACCACCTTAATATGTGGATGATTTTTTGACTTCTTGACATTATTAATAGTGTTAAATTGATTTCCCATTGAAGCTAACCTATCATCATGTTCATGCTCATCTCTTGGAACTTTTTATATGTTGAAGGTGTAAAAATATTCAATAAGGTCTCATACCTTATGCTTATAGGACTTCAATAATAGATTCTTTATAGTAAATTTACCTTTTATTTAGTGGACTACTAGTTCATTATCTCCAAAAAAAATTAATTTATTCACTCCTTTAATTCATCCCCATTGAATCCCATGTATAAGAGACTCAAACTTAGTTGCATTACAAGTATAAGTAAATTAAGATATAATTGAAAAATAGTACCTTTGATTTGAAGTAAAAACTATTATTATATGTGCCCCTCCTCCATGCTTACTTCTTGAACCATCAAAGAAAAACTTCTATAGGACATCAATATCTTCAATTGGCTTAGAGAGAGCTAGTATTGTTGTACTTTATTCATTCAAACAATATACAACTAGGCAAACTTATTCAACACATCTATATGGATCATACTCATGTTTTTCTACTCCACACTCATTAAGGAAAAGATCTGATATATCTTTAAAATCTAAAACCCGTTCTTGATCATTAAGATTATTCTTTTCATTGATGAAGTTGAAATTGACATTTGAAATATTTGGCTTATATGTCTAAAGATGAATCTCATACATAGGTTCACATCTAGTTGTAACCTTAGTGTTATATCTAGTTTTTAAAGTCATGTATGACCAATTATATTATAAGTAACCCCCAATCATGGTGGTGAAGTCTCTTGTCAATCAAAGGGAAAATTAAGGTGGAAAATCTACTATAATGACATCTTGATGAATAGATAAATTGGGATAAACATGAAGAGTAAGGATTAAATATTTTATCACACCCATGGTATTAGTAGCTAAACCATCCAAATATGAGACACTTTTTGTATTAGGCTCATGCTTTAGGCCTAAATTATCATCTATTTGTTTATGCATCACCAAAATACTTGACCTACTATGTATCATGTAATTGTGTGTTAGGTAATCTCCAATAATAAATAAAACATAAAAATGAGGTGATTTAACATTTTTTCTTCACTTCCCATTAATAGGTCTAGAAATGTTTGTAAAATTTGAACTCTCTCTTATTGTGTTTGTTTCTGAAAGGCCAAACTTTGATAAATCATATTGAAGTGTATCCCTTTGGTGAGGAAGATAAAATGTATCTCACATAGTAATAATCACATTCAACCTCTTCATTTGGTCTATAATGTTCATGCAAGAACTATTATCCTTTGGCTGTCCTTTAAGAACTACCACATTATTTTTAGCTTGAAATGTTTGGGGCATAAAAACAACCTTCACATTATGATTTTTTTTGTTTCTTGGGCCTTGGGATTTGCATTAACAATTTTTTTTCCTTGATACATATAAGGCATATTGGATGCATCCTTACCTACCTCTTCAGCATCATCAATTACTCTCCTTTTAGACCTTGTGTTGTTTATTATATAGGTATCAACAACCTTGTGTTTCCCAATTGATTGAATGCACACAAATATCCTTCTTTCCAATTTACCAATGTAGCATTAGATTAAATTTGCTCTCCACTAGTCATTACGTGATTTGGATCTTTAAATTGTATCATAGAAGGAATGGTTCTATTTTTTTCAATAAAACATTGACTAAACACTTCATTTTGATTAGAGGACTAATTATGAGGTTTGACCCATTGATAAATAAAATCAAGCTCTTCTACCATGGTTTTTTGACAAGGTACTAAAGCTATATAAGTTGAGGGAGTATTGGGATTGTACCTATTATATGGTGTAACATTGTTAATCTACCCTTGCCATTAATAATTTCCTTATAAAGGTGACCTATTAGAATGATATAATTGATTGGATTGATATGTATATTGACAAGGTCTATGAAATTAAGTTTCTTGCCTATATTCCATTCTTATATCCTTGTCTATAAGATTCTTGAGTAATATTTCAACATCATTTGACTTGATTGGTTGACTAGGAGAAACCAACCCATGATAGGTTATTTAGGAATGGGAGAAACAATGAGAGTAGGGGATGCATATAATTAGACAATGGCGTGGGATTCCTTATGGATATCTTTATAGCTTGTATGATGCTATTTTTATTTTTTATGGCAAGGTTGTAGGCTTTAGGTAAGGTCTCTCCTCCCATAGATTCTATCATCATAGATATGTCACTATTCAATGCATCAAGATAGTAGAGAAAGGAATAATTTGGAGTAGTTATCATAATAATTAGGATCCTATCACATGTTTTGTGAAACCCAGAATTGAAGTCTTCCATGAATTGTTTTTTATTTAGCTTGATATTAATAAATTTTTTAGCTAGAGATAAATGATCACTCTTTTATTCAAACTTCTTACTCAAATTCTCTCATAATTGGTCTCATGATTCAATGGACCTTTAAGATAATTTCCTATCCTAATCCAATTATTTTACCTTGAATGATAATTCTAACACCTAATGGAAACATTATCTTGGGTGATATTGTGAATACTATAGAAGTTAGACATATCTCTAATGTGTTTAATGAGAGTAATGATATTTTATCCACTAAATTATAATACACTCTTTATGGCCTCCACATGCATATCATCATATATTCCAAGTTTTAGATGCGATACACCATTAAAATAAATAAAGGGTAGATTTATATCAATTTTTTTAGCTTTCAGAGAGCTTGGAGTGTAATGAAAATGGAGTTTACTTCTAAGAGTTTTGGTGTAAGGGGAAGGATAAATAAATATCTTTATCTTTATTGAAAATTAAGTTAATTCAAGAAATCCAAAAGAAAAAACTTTTTCCCTTGACCTTGTAGTCACTTTTGGCATGAAAATTAGTTTGATAGTCTACAACTAAGAGCTAAGAACTCTATGGAATCACCAGATGCTACATGAAGCAGGGTGTTATAGCTGCACAGTTTCCATTACCAACATCAATTGTGTGCAACCTTGTTCAAATTAGGTCCCATTGGATGTTCCATAACTATTATCTGTATACTTTTCACCTCAAGGAAGGTTGTTCAAGCCGTCCTAGCTAAAAGATAACACAAATCACTCCTAGGCTATAGGTGGCCTAATGAGTGTAGTGAATATATAAGTTAGGATAGTTACCTTTATGATTCACTTAGGACTATAACCTACTTACTACACTTTCAAGGAAAAGGGTTAGAAAAGAGATAAGACTAATAAGACAACATGTAGATGATACACCAAATATAGTGTGCTCTACTTGAAATTGTTTCAACTATGAAAGAATAAGATTATAATATAATTTTATAGATTAAAATAATCTCATACCACATAAGTTATTCTATATGAAGGTTGCTGGTATTAAAATAACTTACTTTATTAGCAAGAGGCCTAATATCATACACTACTAACATTTCAAAACCCAAACATAGCAAACCATGTATTAAACTTTAAATGTCATATGGAAAGAGGACTAAATCACATAAAGGCATGAAAGATAAGGGAAAATGCAAGGAATTAATATAACTAATGCAAAAATTTCATCAAAAATTCATTCAAAATCATTATATGAAAGATGAAGATAATAGAATTCAGCTTGAATTGATTTCAAAGGCAATTAAAAGTCTTAAAATTGGTAACGTTTTGCTATAAATAGTATGTAGATACATTAAATTCTTTTCAAACCCTCGTTTATAGATGAATATGAAGAAGAGGGGAGGATACAACAAGATTATCACTCATGAACTATCCCTAATGATCATATCAATTACAAAAGAGAAATTAAGTAACATTAAGCTTAGAAAGAGTGTTTTGTCATCTTAATTATTAGCCTTCTAAGATATGTGTTGATTGAACTCTTCATGAAGAGTGTCATAGGAGGCCGTATTGGCACTTTAGATGCCTTATTTAGTATAACTAATTCTCATGGAGTTACATATCTACTTCATTTGGATAATTACAAGTTATTCAATTGATAATTGGTACATTTAAATATCATCTACACCAACCCTTGTCTCTCGTAGTGCTTCTTCTTCCTTGTGAGATTTGCACTTGAACTTCATGACTTCATCTTACAATATTTATTCCATATTAGGTAATTAATTCACAAGTAATATCTACTTTTGTGACATGAAATGTTTCCATCATATATTTTTACTTCAAGTAAGATACTATACCAAGTCATCGATATTTTATTCAATCAATGAATGCCATCTTATAGCTATAGTCTTCACACTTGTAAATATAGTAGAGAGAGATATTCATTACTATAGAGGTTTCAAGTATAATTAATGTATAATGGTGATATTTTTCTCTATTCCATGACTCTAAGTGTTTTTTAGATAATTTTTAGGGGTTATTGAAGGTGTTTTAGCCATTTTGTACCCTTACCTTCTTGAAGCCATATTGTTCATGATTCTTCATTAAGGCCTAGTTTACCTATTTTAGCATATATTATGAACATGAAATAATATTAAATTAATTTAATATGGTGATAAAACCTTTTTATTGGCTAAAATACGCTTTTCCACTTCTTAGGAATGTTTGTCTAGCTCAAAATCCTAAAAAACAAGATCAAGAAGATGTTTCTTATGTAATTTTATGGACAATGATACCTCACATGTTACAATAATTTGATATATTATATTTATATTATATATATAGGTCATAAAATTAGTTTATAACTCATTTTAATCAATTTTGGATATTTGGAGAGTTCATATTTTCCATTGGGTCTTGTTCAAGGTTTAACAAATGTTTTAGAGTCACTTAACTTCTTAATGATAGTTCATAATTATATGGATTTGATGAATGAAATAACACAAGAAATATTATTTAGATATCCTCCCTTCCTCTAAAAATTTTCTCAATATTTGATGCACTTCTTCATGCAATTTCATAAGTACTAAAAGTCAACTTTTTGAGCAATACAAGCATGACTATGTATTTGAGAGGAGTCACTTGGAAGGTAAAATAGTAAAATTAGTTGTATTTTATTTAGAATGATATTTTGAGGTCAATTAAACATCATATTAAATTTTAAATTAGTCTTATGAAGGAATTTACCCTTTTAATTCATTGAAACTTTCCTTAGGCCTTGAGCAAGGGTGTGTGGATAGTCACTTTGAAGTGACCCTAATAAACCTCCTTAATAGAATTTTATTTTCATATTAGTGAAATAAAACTTCATGGGATCATATTTAAATATCTAATTAACCTAATATAACTCCTAAATCCTAAAAAAAACCCCAAAACCTACAAGGTTTCTTCACTTTCACACATAGGCCTATAAGTGTTTATTTGATCTTCTTAACTACAATTTTCAGAGTTGATCATCTTTTATTGATTTATTTGTAATTTTGGTGATGTTTAAAAGTATTGGATAGATCATTTATATTCCTCTTAATCCTATACAAACCTCCTAACACTCCATTTGACAATATAAATGTGCTTTTTCTAACTCTTCCCCCTAATAACCCCATAGGTGGTCATTACACCTAAAGTATTCTTTTTCTATTATTTTGCATTGGAAATATAATTTGTAAATAATGTAACTATATAAAAAGTGGCCAATTTTTTTTAATATATTCTATATGTGTCTAATGGGATAAAAATACTTTGGATGCTCCTTAGAAACCTTCATAGTCCTCTTCTGATGTACCCTTCTCCTCCATTTGAATGCCTAAAAATACATGTGTCTTCCTATTAAATGGAATATACTAATTAATATGTGAGATAACACATTATTGAGTCATATATATGGATTAGAAACAAATTCCATATTATTTTCTCTAAGATGAAACTTAATATTCTCGTGACTCTCCTATGTCTTTAATGGACGTAGGTAATTCTTCAATCAAGGAAACTAGTATATTATGATAAATTGATAAGGAGGACTCTTATAAATATATTACCACATATTCCATACATTTTTATATATTTTTTAATCTTAAAAACTCAAGTTTCATCCACATATCTTCCAGTTTCTAGTTCATTTCGTATACATAGCCTTACAACCATTGGGTGTATCACATGAGGGTAGGTGATTTGACATATAATACTTCATAGACATTTATAATGATTTTATAACACCTATAAATTCTTTAAATACTGACTTTAAATTTAACTAAGATACTATGGGCATTATTTTCCTATATAAGCACAAATTTTCCTTGCTCGCATGTTTTGTATGTACCTAGATTCTATGCATTCACCATTGGTCTAAGAAATATATATCTCATGGATTATATATATATATATATATATATATATATATATATATATTGTGAAAATGAATGGTAAAATTATATATTTATTCAAGAGGCCATATATACTTATATTACAACCACTTAGGTGGCAATGCTGACCTACAGGTCTACATACCTATAGGTTCACATAAATATATATATATATATATATATATATATATATATATATATATATATATATATATATATATATATATATCAATATATATATATATATATATATATATATATATATATATATATATATATATATTGTAAAAATGAATGGTAAAATTATATATTTATTCAAGAGGCCATATATACTTATATTACAACCACTTAGGTGGCAATGTTGACCTACAGGTCTACATACCTATAGGTTCACATAACTTATTTTGGCCTTGACTTTGATGAGAAACCCTAGAACACTTGAATCTTATGAATTTACTCTTCATATACCCACATGAGAATTATATTAAATTTGATTATTATATATTAATATCCATTCAAGAGTTTCTAACAATGAAAATACACCCATACTTGACAAGGTTTATCTCAACCATGTCTGCAGGTTCATACAAACCACTTGTGCATGCATAAGTATATGATTTTATTGAATTTAATTAATTAAATTATTATATAAATAGTTTTAAGGGTTATTATGAAGTTTTATCAAATATTAAAAACTTTATTTCATTCATTTCATGCATAAAAACACTTCAAAGCTCCTTTAAACTGTGACTATCATGTCTAGTTTAGAAAATCAAGAGATTTTGGTGTTAATTTAAACATGAAAATGAATAAAATTGAGGAAATACGATAATTAATATGTCAAATATTTACCAAGATACATTTTAAATTCATCTTCATTCATTCATTAAGCTTCATAACTCTTAAATAGGAGAAAATTGACCCTATGGGGTTTTGAGTAATCTTTATGCACCCGTAACTACATAAAAATTGTTATTAAAGTTAAAGAGTTTAACTAAAAATATAATAAAAAAATATAATTTAATTAGGTTCCCCTAATTTTAATACCACCCATAAATTTTTTTTCCTCTTTAAGCTACTAATAAACCTGATTGAGAAAAGAATGAGGTTTTTTCCTTGTTTGGCTATGCAACTCCATTTTTTTCATGGATTTGGGTCTAAAGAGATTAAGGGGAGCCTTGTAGGAGTTTTTAAATCTCCAATCCATATAAAAACTATGTAAAATACCTTTAATATCATGTTTTCTTCAATAATTTCACTATTGTACCTTCTAAAACTACTGGATATGATAGACTAGGTGATCATGCAACTTTACTTGACCTATACATAGTTGAGAAGTATGCTAAAATGTTTCCCACATATATTTACCTGAAACACCTTCAATATCTCTCATTTAGACATTACAAATTTTTTAATTGGAAGTTACAAATAGATTCCAACATTGGAAAGCAATTGTTAAGACATTTGGAGATTTTGTATGGACAAGTACAAACATGATGACATTATAAAAATATTTGATGACATAAAAGATCCTTTTCCAATGATATAAACTTAACATTTTCTCTTTCCTACAAAGTATCATCTCAACATTTGGGTATATAATAATACTAAATCAAATGAAATATCTTAATCTTGTCAAAACTACCTTAACTTATCCCAAATGTTCAAAGTATAATGTTGTCAACTTAGTAGTTCTGCTCCTTGGTCATCATGTTCAACTTAGACCATATTTATTCTTAGAAACATCACCACCTTGCATCCTTAGACATGATTTAATATTGACTTGAATTCATACTTAACCTTAAATTTGTCAAACATACCTTAATCTATGACAAACACATGAAGAAGAATACATTAAATGACCAATATAAGACCTTTATGATGGGTATTGAAAAATTTAAGATCATGTACATTAATGTTTTTAATGATACTCATTCATGGTGGCCAATTTTGGCTAATAGCTACTAATAATGAAAAACTATTTTGGATTATGATATTTCATTAGAAATAATAAGTCTTGGTTGATTATTTTAAAACTAATAAATGAAGCATCATTATGGTATGACTACCAAAAAATATTAGATAAACTAGAAATGTCCACTATCACTTATGATAGATTTCAGTAATCATTTAGATGTCGATACTTGAAAGACACCTACTTCAATGAAATAATAAAGGAAATACATAATCTAAAAAAGAAATGACAATAATTTAGAAGAATATGATGAACACTTTTATGTTCACTTAAATATGTGGGACAATATAAGATGATTGAAAAAAATATAATAGGTATCTGAGTGGAGTTTTGTCCATCATTAATAATAAATTAAAAAAAATTAGTCCCATTAAACTAGTAGACACTATAAGAAAATGTTTACTAAAATAAAAAGATGTCAGTACAATCAATCTCATTTAGTAAGATGAGGATAAGATGGATATCCTAATGAATGGATTTTCTCTCTATTTATCAGATGGTTTTTATCATCAACAAACACACAATAAATTGACTAGAATGACATGAAAGATCATAAAAAAACATACACATCGAGGAAGATAACCATAAACTCTAGCCTATAGAGCCACATGTGGTGAACCAAAATAATTCCAACAACTTTCAAGACATGTAATGTATTCACTGAGAAGGGATGATAAATTTCAAATAATTTATAATGTTTCAATTTTAGTAGGCCACATTATATTTAATAATGTCCACAACATACATATATGTCAATCATGTGGAATCAACACAAGAATTCTAGTTATGATAAAACCACCACATTTGTGTAGTAGTTGATAGTCACCAAGGTCAGCATTAGGCCATTTTGGTTGAAACTAAATGTAGGATTTGTTTCATTATTATGTCTTTATTAATAAAATTAGGTACCACTAGTTATTTTATTTCATAAAAATGGTTAAAAGGTGTAGGCTTGAAATCATGTAATAAGAAGTCTTAGATAACATAGATATTGCATCAATTTAATAGCAAACCACTACCTTTTTTATAATAAATTATCTCTTAATTTTTGGAAACTTCATTTCCAAATTAAACCTTTAATGCACCACTCTAGGGTTGTATGAGTAGTATTCAAAATGGTTTTGTTGGAGACACATTAAGTAGTGATGAAATACTTTGATAGATAAGTGAAGTGATTGGATGATAATATTATAACCACATAGATGTAGGGTATTGGAAGACCCATATATTTGAGATTTATAAAAACCATATACATTAAGCGATGATTCATAAATATCCATAAAAAATATTCCATTATAATTTTATGGATTGGTAATGGACTATATTTGAGAGACTTCCCAATATTGTAAGAGTTTCAGTGATGTGTTTCCATAGTATTTAATATGAATACTAATTAAAATAGAAATTTATTTATCCATAGAGTTAGTGCATGGAACTAAGCCTATGTCAAAATCTACATGTGATGATAACCCATGAAATATCTGAATTAAAATTACATCTACAAGAGTTGATTGATAAGGGATTACTGAGATCCCTCAGGCCATCATTAGGTGCACCAACCATATTTGTGAAGAGAAAATATGGGTCACTTTACTCTGCATCAATTAAAAACATTTCAATAAAGTGTGAGCTCTAATAAAAATATTACTTATCAAGGATAAATTATTTGTTTGATCAAATGAGATGATATCAAATATTTTCTAAGAGAGATTTATTTTTGGGATATCATGAACCCAAGATAAAGGAAGGTGACATATCAAAGATCGTGTTTCCAATGTTATATGATGACTAGGAGTTTTTATTAGTGAAATTAGGTCTCAAAAGTGCACGAATAATGTTATGAGAATCATGGACAATATATTTCATAAGTACCTTCATAAATTTTTGTTCATGTTACTTGATGATATTTTTATATATTATCACACTAAGGAATACTATGAAATGCATTTAAGATAGGTTTAGCATTTTTTAAGTGAAAACCATTTTTATGTTAAATTTTATGAAGGCATATTAGTATATATCCAACACTTAGGATGCATCATCTCTATAAAAGGTAGTGTTGTTGATTTAGAAAAGTTTAATTCCATAATGGAGTTACCAGTACCAAGGAACATCTTATAATTTTATAGTTTTATAGGACTCATAGGGCTTTACAAGAGATTCATGGTTAACATCTCTTGAATTGGATCCAAAATTACATCCATATGAAAGAAGTTAAGATGGACTGAGCAATATGAAGTGACATTTGAGTATCTCAAGGATATATTTATAACATAACATATTTTACCATCAGTAGACATCAATTAATATTTATTTATTTTCATAGATGTGTCTCTTGAAGGTCTTGGTGGAGTATAAATTTAAGAAGGTTAGCTAAATTCCTATGAGTTGAGGAATCTAAAATATCATTAATATAATTATAGGACTCATGATTTAGAACTTGTAGTATTCATGGATGCGTTGAAAATTTAGAGGAACTATAATATTTATAGAATGTTTGTGGTTACAACTTACCACCTATACTTGACATACATATTCACTCAAATATATTTTAATGTTAGTTAGAGGTGTTGGATATATATTTTGGCTGAAAATGAATTCTACACTTCTTACATAAAATGGAAAGATAAGGAGGTGGTTGATGATATAATGCCCATATCATTTGTAATTCAATGCAATTGTGTGTGTGTGTGTGTGTGTGTGTGTGTGTGTGTGTGTGTGTGTGTGTGTGTGTGTGTGTGTGTGTGTGTGTGTGTGTGTGTGTGTGTGTGTGTGTGTGTGTGTGTGTGTGTGTGTGTGTGTGTGTGTGTGTGTGTGTGTGTGTGTGTGTGTGCATGTTTGTGTGTGTGTGTGTGTGTCTCTCTCTCTCTCTCTCTCTCTCTCTCTCTCTCTCTCTCTCTCTCTCTCTCTCTCTCTCTCTCTCTCTCTCTCTCTCTCTCTCTCTCTCTCTCTCTCTCTCTCTCTCTCTCTCTCTCTCTCTCTGTGTGTGTGTGTGTGTGTGTGTGTGTGTGTGTGTGTGTGTGAACCTAATATTTGTTTAAAATTATAATTTGTGTGAGTGAGGTGAACTTAAACTAGATCTAACCCCTCATGTAATCCACACATTCTAACCTTCCATAGTAATTCTCCATTTTTTGGAGAACTTCTACCTTTGATTGACTGATTATCATAAAAATACCAAAATAGCTTATAAATATGTGAAGTTTTTAATTCATGATCATAACCTTAAACATAATTTTGGAGGAGAAAAAATATTGGAGGATAATATTCTAGTCATATTTATGGTTGGTCTTACCTTGATGGTGATATAAATATAGCCTTGAAAAAGTGATATTTTATCCTTAGTGTGATTATAAATTCATTCTTTTTAAAATGTTTTAATAGAATAAAATGTAGCATTGGCCTTTAAGAGTACCATAATAAATGTTATTAACTATAATTTGACGCATAGGTCCATGTAACATTGGAAACAATTATTTAGAAGGATGCAATATGGTGAGACAACCCAGTGCCTAATGAAAATGACTAATGTTGAATCACATTTGAAGTTTGAGGATCCAAAACATAAAAAACTAATGAACCTAAATCAGTCCACAAAGACAACAATTTATGATGTTATTTAGGCTTTCTTATGTTCGTCTTGCTCATGGGAGAAGTTTCAGTCTCATCCTCCCCTTCCTAATCATGTCCATATAACATTCTCATCAAGAACTGGCTGTCATGTAATCCTCATGGTTTCTAATCAAACCCTTTGCACTATCTATGGGTGGTAACATAGTGATTACCACATCATTGTCCATAACTATATCTCTTTTGTGTGGAAGATTATATTTTCCTTTTTTATTGTTTTAGTTATGTTTTCATGAAGTCCTGACCATATCTACAACTGACACTCATGGATTTGGCCTGCCATCTCACTCTTAGGATTTTAAATGACCTAATAAAAAATATACAATTCAATCCATCACTAAGGTAAGGAGAATAAATGGAATTAGATGCTCTAAAAATATGTAATAAATGGTTTTATTAACTAGGATTTATGGCTTTTGAATGAAATGTGCCTAGCAGATGTAATATCTCATTATTTTAAGGTCACAAGGTTAGTGTCATAGAATAAGATATGGGAAGGAATGGTCTTGATTTCTATTTCTCTTCAAGATTTCATGCCCCATGAACATAACAGCCAAGGAAACAAAATTTATAGACATTTAATTCCCTAGGAGCTTAATATGTGAGGATGTTGTAGACATGATACACAATCTATAAAAATAGAGAGGGATCTACCTTTTCCACCTATGGTAGAGGAAATATTTGTTCAATCCATACCTTTACCATATATGAGAGAGGAAAGATTTATCTAAGTGTTTCTTTTTCCACCTATGGAAATAAATAAACTTATGAAGGTGGTGGATTTAACCACTATGATGGAGGAAAGATTTGGGAAGGTGTCTTAACTATGTGGAATTAATGGAATTAATGGAGATAATAAGGATGTTATTCCATGAGCTTATATTGTCATGTAAATACATTATTACAGAGCATAAAATAGTTTAAATATTCAAGGTGAGTTCGGTGATGATGGTGAGAAATAATGGCTAGGCATCTAAGGTGATGCACTCAAAGAAAATTAGGGACATGCATTTGAAAAGTTTAATTAAATGTCACTTGTGTCCATGAAATCTACAACTTCCATATAATTTTTTTAATTTTTACAATATAGGATTCAAACATCGGTTATATTAAAGGAAAATAGGAGTTATATATTTCATGACTCCTCTAAAAATCTTTAAAATGCGCCCATGTCAATTTAGACACGTCTAAGCATAATTAGATCATAATTATAAATGCTTTAACTATTAAAAACCTACATATTCATAATGCATATAAATGAACATCATTTTTTAGAATAACTATGTAATAGTTTTTACCTCAATGTTTCAGATTACTACTCATGATCCCTCATCATGAGAAAGATAGGATGATGATGATGATACCATAGCCAAAAAGATACTATATTAGACCAATCAAGACGTAACTTATAATATTTCACCTATCTAATCATCTTGTAAACATAGATCCTTGGACTGGTTAGTAATCTTTCCTTTTCAATCCACGTCTACAATTTAATTTTAGGCACAATGTTTATAATTCTTTTGGAAGGATCAGATTCATGTACTAATATTTAATTTTGGATGTTTATTGATTGAGATTAGGGACCACCTCCACTTATATAAATTATTTGGTTCCTCAAAAGATTGTAAATTTATATTTTTACCTCACTCAAAATGCATTGCCATAGAGCGATATTTTCCTCTATGCACAAAGTGTTAAGCAACAATGCTCTAATATTCATTTTAATAATACTTCTAGAAAATTATTTTCGTAATCAATGAACCCTTATATTTTATTTTTTTAATTCTTAAAAAGATAGGCTACAATTGTGGTCATCTTTTTTTCTAAGGGTCTAAGTATGGTGTTTACATATTCTCTCAATGAGCAAAAGTAAAAATATTAATTCCATAACCTTCATCTAGTGGGCTAAGAGTTTTAGGTTTCATGTTGGTGATAGAAGAGGTGTTATAGAAAGAGAACATGTCATTTCATGTTTGAATATTTCACATGGAACAAAAAGTTGGATTGGTAAATTCATTATAAAAAATTATGTGTTTAAACTTCTTGTTTGGTTGCTAATCCTTTATTATAATTTGAGGGGGGGTTTACTGATTACTAGTTAACACAAAAATAAATGTAAAGTCAAAATTTTTTTCCTCATTGACCCTTCACAAGAAAAAAAATCCAATCAAAGAACCTGCCACCCTATAAGTTGTGCACCACTTTCTAATGGAAGTAAGTCATGTAAATATTTCAAAAAATATGGATGACACATTTCAAATAAATGTTTAGAATTATAGTGTTAATGATTTTTGGCAATATGGATACATCTTTCAATGAAGAATGAAATCCATTGTATACTAAAACATTGCATGATGATTCAAATATTGATTGGTCTGCCACCATAATTAATTTACACAAACTTATTTTGACATTCAAATACATTATTACATATCATGAAACTAATGAAATATTTCAAGGTGTACTAGATCATCTTATCTTTTGGTGATTTTGAACATGTAGGTTGATCTTTTAAGGTTGTTTTTTTTCAAATATGATATTCTCCCTCATTATATAGCATATCAAATATTATAAATTAAATAATGATTCAAATATAAGTAAGAAATATCCTTGTCAAACATTATAAATTAAATAATGATGAAAACAAAAAAAAATAAAAATTATTGTTTAAATAAAAAAATGAAAAACCAAAAAAAAATTACATGATATAAGCAAATTTTCAAGAAAAATGTTGACAAAATAGAAAACAATAAATAATTTAACCATTAAAAAGAGGTGACAAGCAATTAATTTATATATGTGTCAATGAAATCAACCATAACCTTGTTAATCCTTAATGAAATCCATTACCAACATTATAACAACAAATAAATATAGTAGAATCTATGACAAAAAACTCGTAACACACCTATGAGGAACACCTTTAAGCCAATTGTATGATTTAATAAATGTCATCAATGCATCACAATAAAATAATATATCTCTAAAGGTTTGAATATATTTAGATTTAAAATATTTCATTGGATGTAGGCAAGGAGGTTTTAGAAATGGGATTTTTGTAGGTGGTGTGAAGCCTTAAAATATGTTTACTTTGGACAATGTGGTACAAACTAAAATTAGAGGATCTACATTTGATCAGTTTGCAAGGCATTGTAGTTATGTAGATTTGTCATAGGCATGTAACTATGTAACTCATCCTATTTCAAGACTAAACCATGGTTGGTCTTGAGTTTATGTTTGTTATATTCTCATTCATCCTAATGATTGGTCGAGGAAGGTGATTTATAATATACTTTATTTTTTCTTTCATACATATTTATTTATAGATTATTAGTATTTTATTATATACTATGATATATTTAATTCATTATTAGGTCATCAAGATTTTTATTTGCATAAAATATCTTTTTGATAGTTATGAAGGTTCATGGTGCAATTGATGGGTGCCATCTTTAATTTTAAATCTATTTTATCTTATAACATGTGGCATAGCAGATCAATTTTTAGTATAATAGATTTAATAAAAAGGTATTGGACATTGGCATGGATGAAAATTTTAAATCTTGATATCTTCAAAAAAAATTAGTCTTTATTCGAATAAAAAGTCCCTCAAAGCACAAGGGACTGATGTTGGAGTGTCTGAGCAGTTGCACAAACTTTGACTATAAATTAGCATAAAAAATATTGTGGGACAAATGAAATTATTTACTAATGTCACATCATCGATCATTTCAAAATAAAATAAATGCCATCTGGCAATGAAAGAATAAAATATCTGATAAAATATGGATGTAAATAAGATGTGTAACTAACATGTATTTCATCACCTAAAATGTATCTAGGTGAGGAGTAATAGAGTTTATCGAGCATGGGAGGATATAAAATTTGAGTGATCAGGATAAGGTGTTATACATATGTGGATGAAAATAATAAATAATTATATAAGGAATTAAAGATCAAATAAAATGTGTAGCAAGTTTAATAGAAAAAGGTGACATTTGTACCCAACAAACTATCCATTTTAAGGGTAAGATCTACCCACTATAGCATAAAGGAAGGTGAAATATACATCTTTGTACTAAAAATCATAATGTACATAAATAAATATGACAATTCCCAAATGCCACATTGAAAACACATTTATTGAGCTCCTCACACAACACTTGTTGAGTTATTTATCCTGACACATATTCTAGTCTAAGGAAAGCAAAGAAATGAACAAAAATATTAGAGAGACATGTTGATGATGGTGAGTGTTACACCAACTCTGTCAATACCATTGGCTACCATGCATAATGTATCAAAGCTCAATGATAGAGAGGACTGCATCAATAGAGGATTAGAGGAAAAAACTCTCATAAATTAAGTCATTTTTGCATATTAAAAATTAATGATGTAATATGAGGCATTATATTATTCTTGTATGTTAAAAATAAATATATAATGTATATCAATATTACATATATTACATGATATATATAAATATTATATTTTTTTTGAAAACAAACATAATTGTCAAAGATAGTTAATTTTTTAAAAGAAGAATCAAATAGATTGTCAGGCATGTGAGGTTGTGAAACTATAGGAAAAAAGATGTTGAACCATACATCTTTGTGTTTAAAATCATAACGGCTCCATATAAATAAATTAATGCCAAAATGCCACACCTTTAACATATATTTATTTTCTCACACAACACATGTTGATCTATTTAACTTGACACCAGTTAACATGGTACTTACTCCACAACTCTAGTTAATATAAGTATGAAAATTGTGAATATTTCAAAGTGCATTCAGTGATTATGGTGAGTAGCAATAACTAGCTAGTAGTCATGAGTTTTGAGTGAGATTTAAGTGTTGATATTTAAAAATTCAAAATTATAGTAAAATATATGTTATATAATATATATAATATTCATATATATTATTCAATTAATTCTTAATATACATAAATATTATAATATATAATATTAATATAATAACTATTCTAGATTGAAATAATATAAATTAGCATATATATATATATATATATATATATATATATAATATTAAATTATATTATCTTAATAATACAAATATTATCATTTAATAATTAGTTTAAAAATTAAATGACATAGAATTTATAAAATGATGAATATATTGTATTTGGGGCTATCAAAGATGTCATTTGTTAGATTTATATCATGCCAAATCTTTAATTTGAGTAGCATATTTCACTACTCCGATCCTTTGGATTGAATGAGTTAGAGAAGCTAAATTCAATAAATATAGTACACTAAAATAGTTGTAATAGATAGTTGATAGAGAATCCAAAGTCACTGATGACAAAAGAGAGCTTTGTCAATAGCTAGAGAAAATACTCATGGAAAAATGTAGGTCATGACACAAGTGACAATTGAAAGAAATATGCAGTAGTTGAATTAGCATCATAACACACAACACAGGGTAATAAGTGGTGGTAGATGGACAATTCCACCAACAAATAGTATTTTTTTCATTTTACTTCATGTGTTCCTCTCTAAAACCAATGTTTTTCCACTGTCACATGCATTGTATTTCATGACATTGTTCTTCCCTATTGTGTGTGGTCATTGCCAGCAAAAAATAGACATATTATTAAATTCAAAAAAAATGAAAGTTAAGTTTGTTTCATGGTAGAGTTTTTTTTTCTTCACATTCATTATTATAATTGGAATAATACAACCCAAGTCCCCATTTGATAATGTAGTTGAAGCCCTCAAATGATTTAGAATGGGAAGGCTAAACTGTTAGCCATTTTCATTGGTATCAATTATTGGTTAATTATTGTTGAGTCCTAGTTCTAAAATAGCTTCAATAAAGAAATTAATTTAATAATTAGTTAATATTTAGTTAATATATTTTTATAATAATAAAGCCTTGGAAAGCCAGAGCTAACTTTATTTTATATTTCATGCAAGTTATTATTTAGATAGATTTATAATGTTTTAATTTATTAATTAGTAAAACATGTTCACATGAAATTATATTAATACATAGTAATTGATCTTTAATATTATGGAGAATGATTCAAATAATTTGAATAAGTATTTTAATTTTAGCTATTTTGTATTTCTTTTGGTTATGAATATTGCATACATTTGGCTATGAGTTTTTAATTTCTTTTTGGGTAATGGTTTATTTTTATATAATTAAAAGTATTCAATTGGTATAAGAGTTTGGTTTGGGTGGATGCATTTTATTTCAAATCTTCGTAAAAATTGATCATGTTAAATGCTATCAGTCTTTCTATACTAGAATTTAGTGGTAATGATTATGATTATTAGAGCATCAAGATGACAACTATTTTGATAGGTAAAAAATGATGAGAGATTATAGAATCTGGTTATGATGAACATGTTGATTTATTCATTATTCTAGTTAATGATAGGAAATTTAACAAGGAAGCTAATAAGGAGAACTCACAAGTTTTATTTCATATTCAAGTAGTTCTAGACAAGATCCTATTTCCAAGAATTGTAGGTGCAAAGACAACCAAGGATTCATGGAAGACTCTACAAGAGGCTTCCAAAGGCAACAAGGAAGTCAAAGTGGTTAGATTGCAAACATTTAAGAGAGAATTTTATAATTTGAAGATGCGACAAGATGAAAGGTTGAGTGATTTCCATCTATGAGTAGAGGATGTAGTTAACAAGATTGCTGCACTTGGAAAAATGTTTAACAAAGAGGTTGTTGTGAAAATGTGTTAATGTCTCTAACACAAAGGTAGAGTAATGTTACCATCATTATTGAAGAAAGAAAAAACTTGAATACTATTGAGCTTGATCACCTAGTTGGATATCTTGGGTCCCATGCAGAAAGACTAACATACACATTAAATGAAAGTGATGAGAAGGATTTTGTCTCAAAATTAAAGATAAAAAATAATGAATGTACCGATAGTAACAGTAAAGATAATCATGTAAAAGGAAAAGACAATATCAAAATTAATCAAGGATAAGGTAAAGACATGATTCACAATTATTCAAGAGGATATAGTTATTCAAGAGGATATAAAGGAAGAAGAGGTGGTTCATATCCAAGAGGTAAATGTAGAGGTGGATTTGAGAAAAGAAATATTTAATGCTATTATTGTCATAGATATTGTCACTTTGAATTGGAATGTAGATTAAAATTGGGAAATCAAAATAAATGTGCTAATTATGACAATGATTATGGTGAAGCTTCATGTAATTTATTCATTTCATATGAGTAAGTTAAAAATAGTCATATTAATGTTTGGTATCTAGATTCAGGTTATTATAATCATATTTGAGGGAATAACGTGTTATTTTCTACAAAGGATAGAAATTTCAAAACTAATATCAAACTTGGTGATGATAACTATTTGGAGATTCCAGCAAAAACAACTATTAAGGTGAATACTATAGAGGGTTAATTATATTTATTACACCCTAAATTTGAAACATAATTTGTTTAGTGTTGGACAACTATGTGAAAAGAACTACATCATAGTTTTTTATGATAATAAGTGCATGATCTATGATAAGAGTCAAGTAAATAAGGTTATTACAATTTTACCGATGTCTAATAATAAGATATTCCCATTGAATTTTGGAGAGCATAGAAACAATCTTGTAAATATGGCATATGAAGATAAAACTTGGTTATGGCATCTCATATATGGACACTAGAATGTTAAAACTTTGAAGTTACTAACATCACAAAAAATAGTTTATGTTTTGCCAAAGGTTGAAGAGCATAAAGAATATTTTGAAGGTTGTGTTAAAGGAAAACATGCAAGAGAAATGTTTCTAAAAGGTAGGGCATGGAGGACTTATCATCGACTTCAATTGGTTCACTCAGATATTTGTGGTCCTATGCAAATAAAAAGTCTAGGTAAGTAATCATATTTCATTGCATTTATTGATTATTATTCAAAAAAGTTTTGGGTTTATTTTTAAAATAAAAAAGTGAAGCATTTTATAAATTTAAGAGATTAAAAACCCTTGTAAAGATTGAAAATGGTTAAAGAATAAAGTGTTTAAGGACTGACCATGGAGGTGAATTATGTTTGAATGATTTTATGAATTATTTTGATTTGAATGACATCTAAAGCAAACTCACAACTGCCTACACCCCTAAAAAAAATGGTGTGTCTAAAAGGAAGAACTATAAATTGATTTAAGTGCAATGAATCATGCTACAAACAAAGGGATTGAACAACTCTTTTTAGGGTGATGCAATTGGTCCAATACTATATATTCTCAATCGAAGCCCCATTAGTGCACTCGAAAAGATGATTTCATATGAAGCATGGTATGAAAAGAATCCTAATGTCAAATATTTCAAAGTTTTTAGTTGTTTATCTTATGTTCATGTAGCTAATCAGAAAAGGAAGAAATTAGATCCAAAGAGTGAGTCTTGTAGTTTTTTTGGGTATAGTGAACAATGTAAAGCCTATATGATTTATAATCCTATCACTAATAGTGCACTTATGTCAAAAGATGTTATTTTTGATGAAGGGGGAGTGTATGGTCATGATAAACATAAAGTAAATATTAAGATTTCTAAATGTATTTTTATTGATGGTAATTATGGTGTTATTACTAATGAGTAGCCCACGAGTACTTTAATGCTAAGTATTACAAGTCTATTAAATAACCCCTCATCTAGTGCATATATTGCAAGCACAGTTAAATATTCAAGTACAAGTCCATTAAATATCCCCTCATCTAATGCATGTACTCCAGGTACAACTAATGTTTCAAGACCTAGTTCTTCAAAAGAGGTAAAAAGCTTCAGTGAAATTTGTTAGCCTACAAGAAGCCAAACACATGAAGAATGTCCAAGAGGTGAGACAGTAAATTTTGCTTTAATTACATATGCTGATTTTCAACCATCATGTTTTTAAAATGCATGTACTAATGATGTTTAGATGTAAGTAATGAAAGAAAGGATAGATTCTATTTAAAGGAATGATACTTGGGAGCTTATAGAGCTTGCATATGATAAGCAATAAATTGATAATAAATGGGTGTACAAGACTAAGTACAATAGTGATGGAATGGTTGGAAGACACAAGGTAAGGTTAGTTGCTAAGGGATTCCCAAGAGGTATGAGATAGATTATGAAGAGACATTTGTACCATTGACTAGACAAGAGATGATTAGAATGATGATTTCACTAGCAACACAACATAAATGGAGCATAAATCACATGGATGTGAAAAGTGCCTTTTTGAATGGGTAATTATAAGAATAAGTGTATGTAGAATAGATACAAGGTTTTAAATTCCAAGGCAACGAAAGTCCACAAATTGAAGAAGGCTTTATATGGCCTCAAACAAGCATCTAAAACATGGTATGCTTGGATTGATGGATATTTTACGCAGAATGGATTCAAAAGAAGTAAAAGTGAGCCTACTTTTTACTACAAACAAGAAGTAACACTATACTTATTATAATGTTATATGTTGAAGATTTGTTGTATATGGGCAGCAATTTTAAGATGAATGATGAATAAAAAATTGCAACGATGAATGGATTTGAAATAAAATATTTAGGTCTCATGGAAACTTTTTAGGGCTGGAGTTTCATCAATGTAAACATGATATTTTCATTTGTCAAACAACGTGTGCAAATGATATATTGAAGAAACTCAATACGGTTTATTGTAAACCAGTCTCTACTCCAATTGCTCATGGAGTTATGCTATGTAGAAAAGATGGTGCTAGAAAAATTGATGAGGCAAGTTCTAGAAGTATTATTGTAAGTTCAATGTTTCTAACTCAAAGAGGACCAAATATTACTTATTCTACTTTTCTTCTATCAAGATATATGTTTGAGCCATCAAAAATTACTATAAATGTAGACAAGAGGATATTGAGGTATGTGAAAGGGACTATTGGCTTTGGAATTTATTATTATGCTATTAAAAAGTTTTAACTTTTTAGTTTTAGTGATTCTGATTGGGGAGGTAGTTTGGATGACCAAAAGTCAACTTGTAGAAACTATTTTTCACTTAGTTCTGGTTTGGTTACATGGAATTGAAAGAAGAAAAATTAAGTTGTTATTTCATCTACAAAAGTAGAATACATTGCAGTCACTTTAGTAGGTACACAAGCATTGTGGCTCTGAAAGGTTCTATAAGAAATTGGGGAGAAACAAACTCAGCCTACAATAATTTTTTTAGATAATGTTAGTGCTATCAAATTAGCCATGAATCTAGTACATCAAAATGGGTCAAAGTATTTTGATTTGGAGTATCATTTTATTCAAGATTTCGTTAAGAAGAAAAATATAAAATTGAAGTATATAAATGCACATGAGCAAGTTGTAGATATCTTCACTAAAGCTATTGCAAAAGTTCAAATTTTTAAACTATGAGATCAAACTGTTAGTTCACTCAATATTAACGGAGAGAATATTGATTAATTATTGTTTATTACCAATTCTACAAAAACTTCAATCATGCAATTGATTTAATAATTAATAAATATTTAGTGATTTTATTTTTAGAATAATAAAGCCTTAGAAAGGCTAGAGTTAACTTTAGTTTATATTTTATGTAAGTTATTATTTTGATAAATTTAGAATATTTTTATTTATTAATTAGAAAATCATGTTCACATGCAATTCTATTAATAAATTGTAATTGATCTTTATTATTATAGAGAATGATTCGAATAATTTGAAAAAGCATTTTCATTTTGGTTATTCTTTATTTCTTTTGGTTATGAATATTATATATATTTGGCTTTGAGTTTCTAGTTTTTTTCGAGATAGTGGTTTATTTTTATATAATTAAAAATCTTCATCAATGTGGGTATTGTCGAGTGTGAGTAAAAGCTTAAAATTCTGAACCAAGCATCCAATGGAGAGTGCCAAGTTGGGAACCACCAGAATAATGCCCAGACAGCTCCTACGATTCACAGCTAAAGGAAGGTACCTGGAATCATTGTCATTTGCTTCCGTTTTCTTCTCTTACTCATAAAATCTCTCTAGGTAGAATCCCTCAAGATTTTTCCGTTCGACTAGGTTATTGGCCATATATTATATGATAATATATTACATTATAATTATAATTATAATTATAATTATATATATATACTATGTTTTATTCAATTAATTTATATTACATATTACATTATCTTATATTTTATTTTATATTATATTATATTTGCACTTACAGTCGCACTAACACTATGTTGTAGTAAAGTACAGATGTTCTTCAATGGCTCGAAAAATACGTTTTGTTAAATTGTCTTATCTTAAAAATTGTTTAAAATGTTTGGAAAACAATATGAAAAGGCATTGACATTGCTGCAGATTCGGAGATTACTGCACATAACAGGGCTAAAGTAGATGCTGAGACGACAAACAAGTTAAAGGAAAGAAAGCCATTTCGAAACGGTGATGTTGATTCCACGAAAAGCAACAATATTTTAGTGTGCACCACATTGATTGCAACCATCACATTTGAAGCAGTATTTTCCAAGGTAGTAGATAATGTTTTGCAAATTTTACTAATGTTTGCAGCTGGGAGTTAATGGAATGTAAATTTTATTCAAAATTATATTCAAGTTGTCTACCAGATTACTTAGGTTGTATCTTTGCATGCGTTAATGTTTGATTGGGAGATAATACTTTAGAAAAGCAAAGTTTATATATAATACGAATCTCGTGACAGTCAAAACTATTAATATGATATGAACGACATCAAAAGATCCATGGATGAATCTCAACATTATTCCTCCCAATACAAACACATCCGACATAATAAATAAATAATGAAAAAGTATATTCTCATGGCCCCGCTCTAACCAAGTACACTGGACTTATTTAATTCAAGGAATTTTTTTTTGAAGTTCTCAAGAATATTAACAAAATATTACAAAACGTTTTATGAAACGGTCCTTCCATGTTTCCCTTGAGTATGACAAGTGTGCCCTACCTCTGTTAAGTGGCTGATAATAAGGAGAAGAATTAATATTCGAAAGAAAATTAAATAGAAGCTAAGAAAGGAGGAAGGGCGCATCACAAACACAAGCCAGGTTGGAATACGGAATCGGGGGTTAAAAATGAGGAGCAGAAAAAGGAAAGTGAGGATGCGGAGGAGCTATAGCGGGGGCCTGGTAATCATTTTTTTCATTTTAAACTACTCTTTTCTTCCAACAGGTTCCTTGTGTACATTGTTAATGGACTGATCTTTGGTTGCTGTGAATATGCTGAGTGTAAGCCTTTACTATGTTTCCCTATGAACAACATTGAAATAAATAATGGGAGAGACAGGTTCAATTGGATAATTTGTTTAAATATATTATCCTTCTTTTAAAACTTTGTAAAACATGCTCGAAGTAAAGAATATTTCTGACGAATATAAGCTTGTTATGCTCATTTCCTATACATATTTTTTGTTGGTAGTATAGATTGAAACATGTTTCATTAAACATGCTTAGGTGGCTCTGATTCATGAAGAGCTTTTCTTCTTTTATAAATTCTTATATTAGACATTAATTTTCTTTTGGTCGTGGCTCTTAAAGAATATAATTGTACACAATGCCATCTTCAATTCGTGACCTATCTCCTTTTATAGGTTTGTTCATATCCATTTTGCAAAAAACTATCAACAATTAAGCTAAACCTGTGTAACCGTTTGGAAGAAACATGGAAAATACTAACCTATCTGGTCCAGTAATGTATGTTGCATGATGTATACGATTTGTTTAACTGATTTGAACAAAAGGCAAACTAAATATTTTATCCCCAGAAGAAAAAAATTGTCGATTAAACCTAGAAATCGAAGAGAAAAATCATTGTATTCAATTATTCCAGACGTAACTGTGGTAGAAAAACGTTTGCATCTTAAACTGGGTTGTTTTGTGAAATGTTCTCTTAATATACATTTTTTTAAATTTTTTTAACATGCTGTATAAGATTAGTGCATCTATTGGAATGCCTTAGTAAAGACTAATATTTTTAATGTTTCCTGTTTGAACAGTTCAGTAAATATTGTTATTAGCTGTGTTTTGTTCTTCTAACCCTTATTTGTTGAGTGCTTTCCTATGAAGATTGCATAGAGATTACGCACTTCTTAATTTTATTGATTGGTTGTGTAGTATCTTTCCAGGCCATACTTGTACTTTTACAAAACAGTATTTCGAGGAAATTAAGTCACAACTGTACACTGCCTTTTGATAGATGATTTAATATATAGGCATCTATCGAGTGACGAGAGGAATTTTATATTTTAGTAACTATTTGCAAGGAAACCGAATTCGGAAAAGGTAAACTGAAAGTTTAGAATTGGTATTCTAAGTGAATATCGTGATGAAATTACCGATTCTTTTTTCTTTCATCAAAATCCATTGGAATTATCTTGATCTTCCTACAAAACAAAACATAAACATAGAATCTTCCGTCAATAGATTGCTCATGTAATTTGTGATGACAAAGAAGAGTTCACATCAATAACATATATATTACACTAAATTAGATGTAGGACAGCAACTCTTTGATACTACTGCTTTCCGTTTAATTTTCGAATGAATAGGACATGCGATAGCAAAGCTGGTATTTAGCATGTTTTTGAAGTGGATGAATGTTCTTTCTTGGGCGGTGTATTATGTTCAAGATTAAATTTGCTAAATAGATATTAAAGTTGATTTTGTTTTGATAAATGGTAGTTCCGTTGACTGAAAAGCCTAAAAATGATTTGACTCATTGATCTCAAATGCAATGGATTTTGTCAAGCTAAGATTCTTTTGGATTTTGAAATGTATATTGCAATATAAGCATAGAATTCAATTTGATATATACTTGAAATCCGGCGAGAAGAAGTCCACATTCCCCATGTTAGCATTGAGTTTCGAATTACCATCGGTTTTCTCTCTCCACTATATTAAGGTATAATGCAGACCAATATTTTGGTTAATGGGTCGACCAATTTTGCAAGCAATGTCTCCAAACTGTTTGGCAGAATTCAGTTGGAACATTATAATTTGGAGGTCTTTTGAATGTATAAACGTACCTGTTTGTTTTAATAGGAGTCCATGCTCTTATAGGCTAGTTGCTTTAAGGAAGCCACCATGGTAAATATTGGCCACGTTATAAGTTCAAGAAGCTATTGTCATGTGTGCAGCTAAAAACGAGATTCCAAGATTTAGTTTACCTTGTTATTGAAACCTCGAGGTGATCTTGTTTAAAATTGAATAATTGTTATAGTTAAAATATAATAAAAATAGTGTATTTTTACTAATGAAATATATGTGAGTTAGTAAAGTGGTTTGGTTGTTTGAATCTCCACCTAGGTTAAAAGCTCATTACGGTATATAAGGTTGGATATGATTGTTGTTCATATTTTTAGGTCAGTGGTGGTCATTGATCATATTCTTGGGTTACTTGTGGCCATTGTTGGTATTATCAGTATATGTGGTAGATGATCACATACAGATCTGGACCAAGAGTGGTTCATAGTTCCTTTCAAAAACAAATGCTAATAAAAAAATTAAAAAAAGTATATCTCTTATACTATTGACAACAATAATATTCGAGTTTGTGAGTGACCCCCTTGTGCTATTTATTTTATAATGTTTTGTATTGATATGAACGAATAATTTTAGTTGCATAAGAATGTGTTAAAATTATTTTTATGCCAATATCATACTATATGTTATGCACATATCATATGTATGTTGTAACGAGAATTATTATGTTGAGAATAAAACATCGTAAATGTTATGTCAAGGTGACATTTTTGTTGACTAGTGCAGGGTGAGAATTCAAAGGAGATAGTAAAAAAATTCAATAAATATATATCTTATGTTAATTTCAAATTAGATATGTGTTACCACCTCTTCATGTAATTAATTGTATAACATAGCATATTTATAACATCTCCTCTTTGGTCTCTCTCTTATGAAAATAGTTTTTTTTCTCCTTTCTTGATTACATTTGGGTATATTCCTATGTTGAAAAAATATACTTGAAAAAGAGATGTATTATTTACATTGCTAAATGAATATTTTTATCTTGTTCCTAATGCATTGTGGATTATTATAAGTATCCCTTGAATGTGTTTAAATAAAAAGGAAATAGTATTATATTTATGTTCCTATGATTTTATGTTATAATGTGTAGCATATTGAAGGAATTTTCTAAGCATTGGATCACGAAGGGATTATGCATTTTATATATCATATTTAATTTTTAATAAGAGTTGACAATCAATCTATTCATAAAACTCCTTAATAAGCATTACATTACAAAACTGTTTATGGATCACTTGTGTCATGAATTCCAAGTATCACTTCCTCTAAATTATATTACTTTCACTTATCTAATCTATATTTGAAAAAATAGTTTCAATTCTTTATGATGATGTCATGTGATAATTCTCTTTTTTATTGTACTTCATCTTGGAATGTTTTAATTGACCTATATGCACACTTTGGATAAATGAAAATGTTACTTATGTTTGTAATTTGATACAATTTGAAAGGAATTTGAATTGGGTCATCAAGTTTTATACGTTTTATTTTTATTGTACTCTCTTGACTGATACAATTAATGAAATAATCCACTTGAGGACTCCATAAAATGGAAACACAATCTATCCATGTTATCCTAAAAATTCATTAAAATCACTTATGTATATGGACTATAATAATTATTCCTTTTTAGAATATTTTATTTAAATATTAGGGACAATCTATTTCAGGGGTTGTTTCCTCATGAATCAAGATTGGTATCTCTACATATAATAATCTAGGGTCATCATAATATAAAATTATATACACTTTAATAATTATCTTGTTAGATGGATATATGATGTAGTATGTCTTCATCCATGTATTCCTTCAATGTCTAAAATGCAATTTGTAAAACATAAAATTGATGATAGATTTTTAAAGTAATATGATATGTTAGCAATGGTTAAATTTAATTTGATTTATTATGAACCTTGAACTCAATGGAAAACTATTTTAAATAATATAAGTAAATAAATATGTATAGGATTACTCCTTTCAAGTTATAAATACTCATTCAATATGTATATTATGCAGAAGATGTCCTTTGTGTTTTCATATTATTCTTGTGTATTCTAAACTAAGTTCACAAGTAGGTGACTTATGTTCGCACCCAAGTTATATTATTTTGTAGACTAGCAATCTTTGTTAAAACCTGATTTACATTACTTAAGTATCATATCTTGGTCATGCAATAAAATTCCTTAGAAGAAAATATATAAGAAAAAGTTAAATGTTTATATTCTTTTATCCCTAGTTTACAAGGGTACTTAATGAGATAAGACTGTCTTTGTATTAACATAGTAACAAGATGAGGTATAGTCACTCTTCTCATATTATGTAACCCTTGATATGAGTTAGAAAATGGGGTTTTATTTTTAGGTTTATGTTATTGAGGGGTGTTGTAGACCCACTCAACAAAAGGCCACATTTAAATGCATATTTTATTTTTAAATAAAAATTTATATGCCTTGTTTTTGGAACTTCAAAGGTAGGATTCCTAGTAAAAATAAGTAATGACAACACTTCAAGACATAGAGCTCTAGTTTCAACCCAATTATGGTAATTATTTAATAACATATGGTGGAATTATACTATGCTAATTGTGCACCTATGTGCTAGCTAGTGCGCAAGTAAAATATAAATTTATGTTTAAAGAAAGTAAGTCCTTCTATTTTACTGATTTCAAGGAAAACAAAATTCATACAAGGTTTTGAACCTTGTATTATTAGCTAAGACTAAAATGAGAAGTGGTTGAGTATGTTTCATGATTCTTATAATATCATAAACTTAAGGCTGAGTATTGATATCCAAAAATATATTCATATCCTTATGACATGCCCCATGGAAATGGAATATAGTGTCTATGGAGTTCATCATTGGGTTGTCACTCACCTAGTGGAGACACAATGTTATTTTGGTATTTGTTGATAATATAACTAAGATCACACATTTCCTCCCAACTAAGGACACCTATGAGGTAGAACATATTTCCCAATTGTATTTATTTAATATTTTGTGTTTATATGGTGATTTACTAAATACCATTTGAAAAAGGATTCTTTTTTCACATCCATATTTTAAACCACATTTTAGGTAGTGTTAGGTATGAATTGATTTTTCATATATCATAACATTCTAAAATAGATATAAAACTAAAAGGGTTAATTAAATCTTATAGGGTATGTTAAAACATATATCATCGACTAACATTCCTAGTTGTAGAAGTATATACCCTTGGTAGAAGTTATGTATAATAACAACTAACACAAATTTATCAACATGGCCTTCTATATAGAATTATTAGACGAACTCATATTACTCTTTTGATTTATAATAAGATAAAGGAATATGTTTTAATTGGTGCAAATATTGTAGAAGAGATAAAATGAAAACTTGTGCAAATATGGTAACACCTCAAAGATATAAGAAATTGATAGAATAAGTATGCAGATTTTCATAATATTGATATAAGTTTTGAGGTTAAAAACTCAATATTTTTACAAATGAAATCATGTAATGGTACAAGTAAAATTTTAAGTAAACCTAAATTATCACCATGCTTTGTAGGACCATGTGTTATTTTAGAGAAACATAGTTTAATTACTTACCAAGTTGCATTTCCACTCAACATTTATAGGATGCATGATGTATTTCATGTTTTTATATTAATAAAATATGTACCTAACGCATTGCATGTGCTTGAATAGTCTTATTTATAGATGGAACAAGATTTATAAAAGCAAGAGCATGTAACAATTACAAACTATCATTTTATTTGACTTCAACACCAAAACGATTATGAGGTTAAGGTCCAATGGGACCGATATACACTAATTTTTGCTACTTTGGAAGATACTTTAGAGATGAAATATTTTTTAACCTCATTTGATTGCATGAAAATTAAAAGTTGAAATTTATTGAAGGGAGAATGTATGTAATGCCACACTATGAGACCCCTATTTTTGAATAACAAGTGTCTCCCTTATAATTATTATTATGTTATGATCTTATTCATTTTTACATATTTTTTCTATAAAATTATATTTGTTGAGATAAACATCTTGATACATAAAGGTTTTTATATGTGATTATGACATTGTAATTGTGTATAAACACCTTATTAGTTTATGAGATATTATATATCTATTTTACATCATGATTTTGAATTTAAATTATTAAATCTAAATGAGTATGTGATGATGTACTATGATATGGTTTATTAACTCCATTGATTATGATAATAATAAAATATTCAACTTGTTATGCTATAGATGTATCACGATGAATTTTATTTTTGTGTAGGTGATAGGAAAGGTAGAAACACTATACCAATGTTGAAATGAGTTGGTATGGGATCTAAATTTATCTATCAAGGTGGTATTTGAGTCGATGTGGCACATTAGGAAATTCAATAATTGATCATCACATTACATAGAGTAAGTTATATGACATCATAATCTCTGACATTTGTCATTTTCTAATTAAATACAAGTGGAAATAGTGTATCTTAATTTCGATTATTTATATGAACTCATGATATTAAATAATAGAATATAAAAATAAACCACATTAATGAAAAATTTTAACTGGAAGGAACCTCCATCTAATGGAAAAATAGAAACTATGATTGATTTAAAGAAGAACCACATGGTAGTTAAACAAGAACAATATGTTAATTTAATGAAAGTGTTTGAAATTTATACAAAAGACAAGTAAAATCCATGAGAGAGTCAGGAAATGAATAAATCACATCTGTATTACTTTCCTCAAATTGGCATGATTAGAATCATAGCTTTGACATAGCTGAAGGATATAAAGACACAAGAAAAAGTCACAAAAAACACATTGTTATATGCAACAAATATTTTTTAAGAAGATATAACATAAATCAATTTAATTTAAGGTTATACAAAATGAATAGACTAATTCCTAAAGGGATAGTATAAGTTAATCTACAGAGAATGAGATGATGAACTTATAATAAAAGATAATATTAGAAAAATATCTTGGCAACATACAATTCTATAAAAGGTAAAATTGTAACAAAAGTGTTCTCAAATGATTTTTTCCATTCACTAATGTTTTGGTTTGCATAAAAACCTAAGATTTTTTTATGAGGACACTTATGAATTATTGGATTTTAGTTTTCTCCTTTAATGAAAGATGATATGTTATCTGTTAATCTATAAGTGTTATTGGCAATCTGTTATGTGGGCTCTTGCATATTTAAAAATAGTGGTTGTACATTTTTATTTAATTTTATGATATTATTTTCCTTAATTTTTTCCCCATATTATTTAATTTTTTGAGGTGGGTTAAATAAGGATAATAATTTATATTTTCATCTTTTAGTTATGTTGAGTTGACTAGATTTATTTAGATATGTAATATATAGGCCTCCATTGGGGTGTGAGAGATTAGGTTATGTCACAAAATAGTGTCGTTGGGGGAGATTTTGTCATGTGAGTTTAAATTTATCCTCTATACCCAAGTATATCTATTTTTATACATGTGATACATGCCTTAAAATTGTTTACACAACTTCTTTTTTTGGGTAATCGAGACCTTATGTTTAATGTGATATTTTGTATCCTTCAAATATTTCATCTTGGATTTATTCTTTTGACCTTTTATCATTATTGACTTGATTATATTTTATTGTTTATAAGCTTATTCATATTTATTTGTTTTTGTTGACCATTGACACCATATGATATTTGTTCCTCTTTTATAATTGGTTTAATAAAATATCTTAATGAATTAATAAAGATAACATCTTTTTATTAGTTGAGAACATAATGTTGAGTTTGAGAATAGGTGGTTATGTTGTGAATAATAAGAAAATTAGTGAAATCAATTCTCATCACCCACTTAGTAACAATTCACACTTACCATGAGGGTTGTTGGGTGGAACTTAGCATCAAATAATTTTCTTCTTTGTTATATTTAGGTACTAAAAAATCCACGAAAAATAGGTAGCTCTAGTTATTTATGTCTATCACCTTTACTCTTATCTTTGTTATATAACATTAAAAATGGTAAAATACATTAAATTTGTAATCCTATGTAAAATACTAGCATATTGAAGATTATAACATTGTGTTTACATTATCGAAATTATATGAGAACTTTTGTACAACTAGGAGAACAAAAATTTAGACCATCATTTTGATAAAATTATGAGTAATAAAGAGGCCATTGTTTCCATAATAATTTAAATGAATATGTTGTTAAATGTCAATGTATCATAATAGGTCATTAATAATAAATAAAATCATCATTCACCTAAGAGATTGACACAATTAAAAAAAAAACATAAATCAATAAATTATGTCGATAGTTCTATTCTCTCATGGGAATAAATCATTGTAATATAAAATATGAAATCATGATTTATATGAAAGGAGAATTATAATTATGTGTTGTTTACATTAAGTAAATCTTCTTGTTTGAACTTGTGTTTTTTAAGTTTATTTATAATCTCATCTTTTTGAAAAATAAAATGGTCACCATTTCAAATTGACTTTTATAGGCATCAAGTACAATTAAATTAGATATAGACTATGATAAAATAAAATAATATCTTCAATGAGTAATTCCTTTGAGATTGACCATGCATATGTTGTATCATTTAAATTAGATTAGAACACATAAAATAATGTTTCGCTTATATTATGAAAACTATGATAAGTTTGGAATATTCCATGGATATCCCCTTAATAACATTCATTTACTCATATGTACCCTTTATGAAATTCCATGTTGATTTTTATTTTTATTTTTATTTATTATTAAAGAAAAAAGATGAACTTTTGAGAATAAAAATATCATGAAGTCTTATTAAATCTTCACTCTCGTAAGTCGATGGGCATTCCTTTATTAAAACGTAAATGGGTTGTCATATTTAATTATGTCGACAGAGACCAACACCACCATAAAAGTATTTTTGATGTTGGTAATGAAATCAAAAATTATCAAGACAAATAAAATTACCAATATACGAATATCTAAAAATAATAATCAATGATAATTCTTATTAAATGAATTGAAATATTTAAAAACCCACATCATGCTTAAATAAGCCTCAACTCATAATTTAGAGTTGACATACAAAATTTGAAAATAATTAAAATGTAAAAAAGTGGCTATTTTTAGAAGCCTCTATTTATAGTAACTTTTGTGTGCAAGCACATGTGGATCTAAAAATATCCCTGAATATCCTAGATGATAAAATTAACCTATGAGACAAAATTCAACTGAATTTTATGTTTGGTTCTAAAAATATACAATCTTTGCAAAAAAGATTCCAAAAAAAATTAAATGTTAATTTTGGATGCTCAAATGATCATGTTTGGCCTCCAAAAAATATGAAAATAAAATATAAGTAGATAGAGTAGATTAATAAAGTATCAAACATTAAAATATGATCATTTTGGCATGTGTAAGAGTTCAAATGGAGCTATGTTTCAAAATTTATGGCCTCAAGAAGATCAACCTACTTTTTTTCGAATCATTCTCCTCTGGTTGAAAATAGCTTAGCTCCTATGAGTTTTCCTAATTATACTGCTACCATTTATCTTTATCAATCTCTTTTAGATCCTATTATCTAAACTAAGTATTTTCTTCTTGATGTAATCCTTCCCACTACACCAAATCCCTGTTATAATTCCCTTGCCTTCTAGTCATTGTCTTCATATCCAAAACCTACAAATTTTTTTATTTTTTCTTCTTTAAAAGCTTCTACTCTCAATTTATTTCTTCATCATATTCCCCATCTTCTCCATAGAATTCGTATAAATTTATAACATTAAATACTAGAGATATATAAAAATTCTATGGTAAGCTCACCTCATAAGCATTGTCATTGATTTTCCTCATAATTTTGTATGGTCTAAATTTCTTGTACTTCAACTTGTTGTATGTGCCTTGTGTAAATATTTCTTCCCTCAAGTAAACCATTACCAACTCTCCTTATTGAAATACCTTGGATATTTTTCTAACATGTGCTAATGCTTTATATTTTCCATTACTTTGTTGAAACTATTTTGAATACTCTGCAAATGCTTCTGCATCATCACTAATTCAATTTGCAATTAGCAATTATAACAAATCTAACATGCCCATAGGGTTTCTATGATAAATAAATTAAAATGTTAGCTTTCCTATTGATATATTCACTAAATATTATATGCAAACTTATCTTGTGGTAAAGCCAAGTCCCATTTCTCGGGCTTCCCCCCCACTATGCATCTCAATAAATTTTCCAAGCTCCTATTCACAACTTTTGTTTGTCCTTCTGTTTATGGGTGATATGCACTACTAAATTTTAGCTTAGTACCCATATTATTTGTAAAGTACTCCAAAAATTACATATGATTTTGTGTCCCTATCTAAAATAATAGTTTATGGAACACCATACAATCTCACAATATCCTTAAAAAATAATTCTGCATCTCTAGTGCAATCATTGGTTTTCTTACATGCAATGAAATGAACCATCTTAAAAAATTTGTCTAAAACAAAAAAAAAATCATTATCTCTTTGTGTGTTTGGTAATCCTAATACAAAATACATACTTAAATATTTCCATGGTCCTCCACCATGCTTAAATAAGCCTCAACTCATAATTTACAGTTGACATACAAAAATTTGAAAAAACTAAAATATAAAAAAATGCCTATTTTTAGTAGATACTATTTATAGTAATTTTCTCATATAGGTGCACACAGATCTAAAAATCTCACTAAATATCCTAAATGATAAAATTAGCCTATGAGATGAAATTAAAAAAAATTCTTGAAAACATCATTAAAATTTAATTTTATACCCTCGGATGATCACGTTCACCCTCCAAAAAATATCAAAATCAACTTTAAGTGGATAAAGTGGCTTAGGAAAGCATCAAAATTTATAATATAGTCATTTAGGTATGTGAAAGAGGGCACATAGAGATATGGGTGAAATGTTATGGCCTCCAAAAGATCAACCTATTTTTCTACATCAGTTAGATCTATACTTCTTTTGATTGTATCACAACTTCATGACCCATGGTCTTTGTACACACAACAAATTAGATAGAAAAAATACCACTGAAAAATAAACCCATATGTTGTGTGTCTCCTCTTGCATTAGTTATATGTTTTTTTCCTACAAAATAAATAGAGGAGCATCCAATTTAAAGAGGATTTTTCCAAAAATGATGAGCATGCAAACTATTAATATAATCTAGATTTTATATTAAAATAAATACAGACTAGTAGCTATCAACACTAAATTTCCATGCAAACTAATATTTAAAAAATATTTTAGCTTTATTCAAAAGAAATTAACTCTATTTTTTAACATTTTTTTCTGTCATGTTTATCTGGAAACCTTGAGATCTATTCGACAAGTTTTTCTTTCACCGTAGAATCTATCTGAGTCCCTCATGATATTATCCTTATTGTTAATGATTTTTTTCTTTTGAAGATTTAAAATTTTTTTTAGTTTTCTTATTTTTGTTTATTTCAAAATTATTTTTGAATGATGTTTGATATTATACATGTTTCTACATTTTTATTTCAAAGATTTATCCATAGGTGAAATTTTGACACTTTAGATCCTAGTTCTCTTTTTCTGAAATTGGTCTAGATATATGTAATTAGGTAATGGTGGATATCGCCAATATTAGCCCTCTAATTCATCTAGATATTGTATTTAATAAAATTCCTCTATTTAAATGGCTAGTTGAGAGGTTGTGTATGATACTTTCTCTTTCCAAATGCCCACATGGGAGATAATTGTTATAGTTTATAACATTTATAGGATATTGAATCTACCCATTCATTGTATAGACATTCGTAGTACATCTTTAAGTAATGTTAAGATATGGGTTAATCAAACATATTATACAATTGAGGATACATGTTAGAGGATTGATGGTGGTTGTAGCTTGATAATTCATCACATTCTCATTTTGACTACTATGTACTTGTGTTAATATTTCTATATTTATTTTTATTCATTTTTTTAGTAGTTGTAACTAATTTTTCTCTAGTGTGTAGAATTCAAAATATTATCCAAGGTATTAAAATGGATTACACCGTTTCTAATTTGAGTATAGGCATGTTGTCCCACTTATACAATAATTTCTACTAGTTTATGATAGATTTTAGTTTTGTATGTTTGGTTTTTGGTACAATTATATAGGGTTGAGGGTATGATCATATTGCACTACATCTACCATTCAACTTAATTGTAGATAATTTGACCATGGATAATCCATATGTGGATAAATGGGTTAAAAAACATGTTCTTCATGTAGGTTTTTTTAGGGGTTAGATTTATTATAAGTTGAAAATGTTATTTGTGGGTTGTGTTGAATGCCCTTACAATGCCATTATGTTGTGATTTAGTGAGTTTATATTTTATCACCATGGTATTCTCATGATATTATAGTATGAGCACATCATTTATGATATTTTAACATGTTTTTTCCTATGGCCTAGAGCCTATACATGCAGGACAACTATTATAGTTGTACCTAGACTTAGAGAGAAATATTTCCTTAATGAGGTTCACATTGAGAGAGAGAGAGAGAGAGAGAGAGAGAGAGAGAGAGAGAGAGAGAGAGCTTAACTAGCACAAACACTCAGTGTGTGTTTGCATCAACCTAATTTGGAATGAACATGGTGACGAATATCCCCTTAGTGCCCCAAAATTAATGGAGATGCAGTTAATGTTACCATTTGTTATTGCCTTGGCCCATTACCATGAAGGACTTTCCATTTCACACTGATGTCACATTGGCATCAACCACATGGCACAATTGAGCTTATGTAGTTGGAATATTAAATATGAAAATCCTAAAAGCATGGGAATTTCCCATATTACATTCAAAGACCAATTCATTTCCCCTAGTACCAAAGTGTCAACAAACCTAACCTCATTCATTACACACATAAAGGAGATCACATAGGTCAAAGAGAAGGAAGGATTTCATAGAGATCCTATCACTTCCAAATTCTGAGTGTTTGAGGAATACCATTAAGCTCATTGTATCCATTATTATTATTATTATTATTGTTGTTGTTGTTGTTGTTGTTGTTGTAATTTACATACACCCTTATCTTAACCTCATTTCATCAAGAAGATATCTCTTATTTCATTTTAATTAGTGTTCTTGGAATCTAAGATGTACTTTTTATGTTCTTGCTATTTTAACCAAGTAATTAATAATATCTCTATAGCTTGTGTATTCTGAAATGGTTTTTTATTATTTTTGGGAAACTAGGGTTTAGTTCCTAAACAATAAAGGGTATGGATTAAGGAAAAAAATTAATCAAATACAGTAAAATATAAATTTATATCAATTTGATTAAATTAATTACATAGGAAAAACAAGTAACTTATCTAGAAAAATAAAGTAAGATGACTATTTTAAAGGTTAAAAACTACTGTGTAGGACTAAGATAGTGTTAGAAACCTAGATTTGGCTTTAATTTAGTGAAAGGACAAGACCACCAAAAATAGGACACTTCAAGGTCCTACGTTATTTTATTATTATAATGTTATTGTCCAAACTGCTCATAGAGACCTAATTTTTCTAAGTTCTGTGTGTTGCTTTTGTGTGAATCTAAATGTGAAATTTCAAGTTCTAAATGTTGATGAAGGTCATTATAGAGTTCTTATAATATTCAAATCCTAACCCTCCATTATGCTTGATAAAATATAATTTGAATCACTTAAAAAGGGGGGGTTTGTATTTTTAAGATACACTGACTGTGTGATCTACACCCTTTGTGTGGGCACACTACCTATAGACCAATACTCCAAAGAGGGATCAAGCCATATGTAGTTCTTGCACTTGATATGATTTATGTAATAGTGTGATGCAAATAAAAAATTCATGATTATGATTGTTTTAGGTGGCTAGAGATTGGTGTGAGTGTTTTGGTATGTTTACAGCTGTGTTGGGTGAATGTATGTAGAGAATAGGAAAGTTTACCTTAGTGGTTTGATTTTATTCTTGCTTCACTTATAATATTTATCACGTCCCTTTGTAAATAAACTTTGAATGGGATTTTATAAGGAACTATTGGTCGTGGGTCAAATGTATTTTTTCTAGGCTGACATGATGAAGGATAGGAATTAGATGAAAATTACTATTTGAGCTCAACATCTTATTGGACAAGAGAGCCAAAAATGGGACACCCTAAGGTCCAACACTATAGTCAAAGTGTGACACTCCTATCCTACAGGCTCAAGACCTAGGTGGATAGTATTGGCATGGGAAATAAAATTTGTCTGAGCTGGAATGACTATCTAAAAGGATATGGATGACTATCAATGAGCAAAATGGTATCTAAGAGGGTCATGAGAGCATGGAAGAAGGTCCTATGGATAGGGTGTCATAAGCCACACTCAAGATACCAATTTTTACATTTTTTATGACTACATTTACCTCGCCCTTTATATTCGTGATGTAATAAAGCAAAATACTAAGATAGGGGAAAAGGAGAAAGCGTACCTAAAATCACATGCAATGGAGAAGTCTAATGAAGATATATGATGTATGATGTATGTATCATTTCCCACTAAGTGAAGCTATGAACTAATACTAGTATGAATGTATGTCATGTGAGATGGCTCTTGAAGCCCATGAATTATTTGTAATCTACCAAGGTGGCATGAACAACTGAATATGTAATGGAATTGTCTAAGAATCCAATGCATGTGTAGGTCTACAGGCACATTACTCAAGGTTTATCACCTTGGATTAAATATATTTTATCTATTTCACAAGGGCACCCACATTAGGAGACAAAAGATGTACTAGCCTTGATTGATGGTGCCCCATAAGAACGTTCAACTGCTATAGGGGGTTGTTGAGACATAATTGCCCTCATAGTGTTATTTATAATTGGTTACTCTATGGTTTGAGAAGATTGACCATTGTTTATTTTTTTTACTATTCTTTTAATATTTTAACCATATCATCTTACATATCAAGATGTTTAGTTGAAAGGTCCTGAAGTTACCTCTTATTAGTTTCATCAAAACTGGTATATTGTGCCATTGTTCAAGTACAAAAACAAGTTCAAAATGGATTGAAATTTTTGCAATAAATTGTAATAATAAAATGTTTTTTAAAGGAAAGTATTGAATAAAATAAATGTATAGTGTAAAAAGAAAAAAAAAAAAAAGTGTAAAAAGGATACAAAGCTCACAATCATGTAAGGTTATACCTCAAAAGCATGGAACCTATTATATGCAACTAGGGTTTGAATGATTTTTTATTTTTTTTAAATTAATAAGGTTAATTTAAAATTTAAATGTGAATTTTTTATTTAAATATGGAGGAAAAAATCAAAAAAAAATATTAGAAAAAAATTGGGACCTAGTATAGACAATTAGAGTTTGAATGAAATAATTTTTTAAAATTACTAAGGTAAATTTAAAAATTAAATGTGAATTTATAATTTAAATATGTATAAAAAATTAGAAAAATATTGGAAGAATTATCAAGGATTTTTCCCTAGATTTTGTAGGGTATTTATACGTAAAGGAAGTAAGTTGTGTTCATCAAATGATTTAACTTTTTTCAAAAGAGTAGATTTTTTTTCCTATTTTAGATAAGGGTATGGAATAATAAATTATTAAATAATATTTACATAATTATAGTCTTAATTTTTATAATTTATCTTTCTTTTAAAAAGGAGAAAATATAACTTATCTAGAAATAGGTTAAAACATCTATTGCAGGGTTTAAAATTGGCTATGCAGGATTGGGATAGTGTCAAAAACCTAGATGTATACTTCATTTGGTGAAAGGATACGACCACCAAAAATAGCACACTTCAAGGTCCAGTGTTTTTATCCTCTTCTACCACTATTGTCCAAACTTCTCATAGAGACCCAATTTTTTACGTTATTTATGATGTTCCTATGTGAGCTTGCCTATGAAATTTATTGTGTTGAATGTCGACATAGCTCATTATAGAGTTATTTTAATATTCAAACCCTAACCCTCCATCATAATTGATAAAATGGGATTTTAATAACTTGAAAAGGGGGTAGTTAGTATGTGTAAGATGCACTGAACATGTGATCCATGTCCCTTGTGTGGGTACGCTACCTACATAGTAATACTTTGAAGACGGATCAAGCCACATGTAGTTCTCCCACTTGATGTAATTTATGAGATAGTGTCATGAAAATGAAAAAATGAAAAATTAAGAGTGGTTGAGGTGGCTAAGGACTGATGTGAGAGTTTGGATATGTTTTAAGCTATGTTAGGTGATTATATGCAAAGAATAAGAAATTTTTCCTTACTAGTTTATTTGTACTCTTTTTTATGTTTTAAGATTTATCACCTCCCTTTGTAAATAAAATTTGGATGGGATTTTATAGGGAAAAATTGGTCATGGGTTAAATGTATTTTCACTAGGTCGACATGATGAAGGATAGGAATCAGATGAAATTGACCATTTGGGCTCAAATTTATATTAGATAAGAGCACCAAAAATGGGACACCCTAGGGTCTAGTGTATTAATCTAGGTATGACATTCCTATCCTATAGGCTTGGGACCTAGGGGGATATGATTGGTTTGAGAAATACATTCTAGTTGAGCTAAAACAATTGTTTAGAAGGCTATGGATGAACCCAATTTACTTCATTTACCCATAAAAATCTAAAAACCCTACGGTAAAATCTTTTCCAAATTTTTGTACTATTTTTTTATTTTTCTTGCATATTTAAATCATAAATTCACATTTTAAATTTTAAAATTGACCATAATAATCTTTAAAAAATATTTCTTTCCAACCCTAGTTTCCTATACTAAGTCCAAGTATTTTCCCAATATTTTTTTTGATTTTTTCCTACATATTTAAATCAAAATATTCTATTTCATTTTAAAAATTGACCATAGTAATTTTTAAAATAATTTATTTCAAATCCTAGTTGTATATCCTAGGTCCCTTTGCCTTTGAGGTATCATCTTACACATAAAATAGAATTTAAAATTTATTTTTTAAAAAATATTTCTTTCAAATCATAGTTGAACTTACTAAGTCCTTTTGTTTCATGTGGTATCAGCTTACATGTTTGTGAGCTTGGTATCCTTTTTATGCATATTTCAATTTGTTATTTTTAAGAATTTACATTTTCTTTATTCAGTACTTTCCTTTAATCACATTTTTCTTATTACAACTTATTGCAAAAAACTCAATCCATTTTCAATTTGTGTTCTTACTTTAACAATGGCCCAATATACCAGTTTTGATGAAATTGATAAGATAGAACTTCAAGACCTTTTAACTAAACATCCTAATATGTAATATTGTATGCTTAAAATATTAAAATAATAATAATAATAAACAAATTATGGTCAATATTCTCAAATAACATAGCAACCAGTTGTAAATAACACTACAGGGGCAACTATGTCTCAACCAACCCCTATAACAACCCAACCTTCTTATGAGGCACTATCAATTATGACTAGTATATATTTGTCCCCTGATGTGGTTGCCATTGTGCAAGAGATAAAATTTCTTCAATCCAATGTGATACATCTTGAGCAAGGTAGCTTTAGACCAGCACAGGCTTTGGATTCATTTGCTCTACTTCATATGCCATTGGCACATCATATTGCTTATATGCCATTGAAACCAAGTTTTGTTCAAGCCAAGATCACTCTATATGATGGCAAGGGTGATGTAGAGACACACTTTAGATTTTTTCACATAGCATGTTTGGACTATGTGCCAAATTATTGGTTACTAACCAAGCTATTTTTATAGAGTCTAAAGGATTATAATCTACAATCATTCTATAGTCTATGAATCAATTAGTCAATACATTCAGTCATTTAATTGGCATGTTCCTATCTTATTAAAAAATTAACATAGGTGAAAAGGTTTCTTATGGCCAAGTTTCACAATAGAAACAAAGGTCAAATGAGCATCTCACAAATTATGTTCTTTGATATAAGACTATCTTGGCTAAAATGACTAGCCCCATGGATGATTAAAAATTATAGGATTTATAAAAACAAATTATTTTGATAGCTTTGCATGAATCAATAATGTTTAAAATATTCTCTTCCTTCACTGAGTTATGTCATGCACTATAAGAAATGGAACTCAAATTAATTTCAATGGGCAAACTCAAGTACACAAGCATATCACAAACAAAAACAAGAGTAAAAATAAAGTCCCATACAAATTAAAGGTTAATGATAGAAAAATTAAAAATAAACCTACAATTAATGTGGCTTGAGAGCCCCCTCATCAAGTATTTTTATCGTCACCTCCTCAATGAACCTTTACCAATCTATCAGTATCTCCAGCTAGAGTTTCACAACAACTTTTAGAAATGTAAGATAATATCTCTCCTTTCTATTTGTGATGTTTATCCAATAAATATTCTTCCATGTTGATATGATCAGAATACATTTTAGGATTTTAATAGGGTATCAAGTCACAAAACAAATAGATGCATCAGTTTGAAACAAAAAATATAGGACTTGATAGATGGAAACCTTATTGACATTGGCACTCTAGTTGAGCCTCCTCAGGCAAGGAAAACATATGACAAGGCTCTAAATTTTTTATCAAATATTTTCCCACAGTATTCTAAATAGGAGAGAGGGGAGATATCAGGTGTTCACCATGCATATAATGTACACCCTCCACCAGATACACTAAATGTTTGATTGTTTTTGGGAAACTAGGGTTTTATTCCTAAATAATAAAGGGTCTAGATTAAGGGATAAAATCTAATAAAATATAGTAAAATACATATTTAAATAAATTTGATTAAATTAATTACATAAAAAAAGAAGCAACTTATCTATAAAAATAGACTGAGATAACTATTTCAAAGGTTAAAAACTATTATGTAGTACTGTGACAGTGTCAGAAACCTGAATCCAGATTTCATTTGGTGAAAGGACAAGACCACTAAAAATAAGGCACTTCAGGGTCTAGTGTTTTTTTCGTCTTCTTTTGTTCTTATCAAAACTCATCAAAAAGACCTAATTTTTTTGGGTTCTTGCATTGTTTCTATATTTGGCTGCCTATGAAATTTTAA
>JARHVA010010236.1:120000-137500 GCA_037957365.1 Torreya grandis
ATATTATGAAAGGAGAGTAAAAAATAATTCATTCCCTAAAAATGTTCATGTATCACATCTAATAAAATAACCATCACCTATTCTTGGCTATTAGACAAGGATCAACACTACCTTGGAATATGTCATGTAATTGACCTCTTATTTTAAACAACAAATGTCTATGTATTGGTATATTTTTATTTTATATTTATATGTCATTTTTGTATTTTATTTTCAATTTACATAAAACTGATATGTTTAATATATCTATACAGATATTGATGTTGATATGGGTTTAAATATTTTCTTCAACTCGATGCCATGCAAAAAGATAAGCCCATAGTGTCAAATATTAGAAAAGGTAACTAAACCATATAAAAAACATACAAGGTGTTTCTATTAGTGTCATTTCAGCACTTGTAAAATGGTCATTAGACATGATAATTTGTTACACGTAGATAATCAGGTAGAAAACATAGATAGTCAAGGCAATCATTACCATGAATAACAAAACAACTAGTTCAAGGAGAAGAATTTGTTTCCTCTCTCCATCACCCACTAGATGAATGAATCATTTCATATCTTAATAATGATAGGAATGTATACTAATGCTATCAATCTTAGAAACCATTGTTTTTTGCATGATAAACATACAATGTTCAATTGTGAAACATAATGAGAAGATTTTATAAGAAAGGATCGCATATACAATAAGGAATTCCAAATAAATGAGGTTAAATATGTATATTGATGAGGATATGAAGGGGATGGGATTGATGAGGATGGTGAAGTCTCCTTCATATTCAACATCCAACTCCCATAACATCTTGATTGGTTATTGAGATTTGGGAAGGGAATTTTAGTGGTGATGGATTCAACATTTAGAATAAATGAAATCAAGGTATGATTTAAATTATTTTAGTAGTATTTGATGAATGTATGCTTTCAAGGCATCTAATTTCATTAACTTATAAGCTAACTTGTATTTTGCATTTCTATACAGTTATAATTAAACACATTATTGGTGACTGATTCTAAACAATAATGATTCCCACTGCATGCATAATTATTTAATGACATGTAATATTTAAATAAACCAATGTATACAAATACTTATACATAAAGTATATTTGAAATACGTTGAGTGGAAAATCAATGCCTTCATGGTCAAATATGCTACTATGGAGATAAAAGATAATATGTGCATCTTTATTATTTATTTATGCATAATGAAGTTCATATATTCAAGTTTATAGGTGTCATTTTCAAGTTATATTTTAAATTATTATAAATCTATTGTGTTATGTATGGAAACATTAAATTGTGAAGTCTACTTATGCAACTAACATGCATGTCATGTATGGTGGTAGAATTTGATAACGAAGGTTAAGCAAGATGTTGTATGGTCTACAATTTTAAATAAAATAGGTTATATAATGCATACTTTCATAGATGAATACATGGAAAATAGAGAATCCAATATTTTTATAGACAACTATCATTCCACATAGCATAATGTTTTTGAATACTGGTAGAAGCAATGGCTTAAAAGGGTCAGAATATGATCATGATGTTTTCATATACTTGAACATGCTAGGAAATAAATAAATGAAGGAATATAATCTTAGAAATCACACCTCGAAATGGTTTTCATGAGTACCATAATGATTTTTTCACATCATAGGATGGATTAGTTATTTTTTCAATTAACCATAACTATTTACATATACAATTGGTGGCTATAAATATCCAAGGACAACTGATTTTACAAGAACCTTAATGTAGATAGACTTGATAATATTTTATGAGTTAGGACATTACATATTATATACTACCATGTCAATTTACATAGTAGATACACTCCTAAAACTTGGGTGTTGAGTCTAATATATGATATGTTGCATTATCATGTCTATACTAAAATGAAATTCATGTAAATGTGAAATTATCCATTTTCAACAAAAGGTTATGATTTTAAATATCCAATTAAGGTGGAGTTGAAGAGAGAGAGAATAAGAAAGGTAGTTGTCCATTATGTGGGTAATAGTGTGAAGCAATGCATCATCAACAATTATATAGACTACATAGTAAATTTTATTTATGCTTTTATTTCCTTTGTTTATAAGATTCTTAGGAGTCTAAACTAGCTATATGTTTTGAATACATAGTATAAATATAATAGATCATGAAATTAAAATGAAGATGAAGAAGGTATGGAAAAATGAGGATAAAAACCTATAGATGAAGTTTAATTAGGTTTTTATATTAAAGAAACCAACCCTATAGATGAAATGGAAGAAGCAAATTTGGTGGATGATAGTGAAAACCAAATGAGGGAGGTTGATAATGTAAGACATGTCTCTACTCATACTCTAGTTTTATATCTTTAAGGTAAATTTATAAAAGGATGTTTCCATTATATGAATACATCCTTGTTTTTTCTAAATTTGATGAGATTTAATCCATGATATGTGAAGCTTGGGATATTTTTTTGAAATGGGTCATTATATCACATACCTCTAAAATAGTATAGTTTTTTTGGAAAGTATATGGAAAATGTTTAAAACAAGGTAAAGAATGGGGTAATATCAATTACAAATCACCCATTGTCTCATTAATTTTAACAAGTGCATGATGAGCAAGATAACACCCTTCATAGAGAGAGACTTCATATAAATAATGAATCAAATAAGACATAATAAAATGTAATCGGATATAATCCTCTATCTAATCCCTCCTTGTAATAGTTTAAAATGACATGTTTTTAATGAGGATCTAAATAAGGAAGAAAAGTGAGATATACAAAATATTGAAAGATATAATGTGACTTAATTTTGTATTTGTGTTGGTTATAGTGGGAAGTCATTGTAATGTCATACATTTTGTATGTGATATGATTAAAATTTATACCTATGAGTGTCAATTATTTTGATAATGTAAATAGGTGTTTAATGTTATGAACATATACTTAAAATTGACACATCATTAAATAGGTCGCCATCCCCTTCATATTTATAATAAACTTTTAAATTTATAAAAAAAAAAAAAAAGAAAAAAAAAAAAAAAAACTATGAATGTAACATATATTTTGCAATATATAAGTAAGATTGTTAATTCCATCCTAGTAGTGCATTGTAATTTTTTTGAATTATTTCACTTTTTAAAATTGCCTACTAATAGACTTATTGACTTTTTTCATCATGATGATAATTGATTGTGGCTTTTAGGTTATGAAATTCTGATGTTCTTGTTCAAATCTAAAGGGAATTACTCTAGTTTCCTTAACAAGTCTTATAGGCTAGGTCTATGTTCATTAGACAGGGGCATGTTCTTGAGATATTGTATTCTCTAGATTGTAAAAAACCTTGGATCTACCATATATCATGGGTCATGAGTGTTAAATATTATTGTTGTAATTAATATTTATCCTCATATATAGTTTGAAATATATGACTAAGTGAATCATTTCATTTAAAACTATAATTATCCTCAATTGAAAAAAAAAGTTCTAATTTCACAAATGTCTGATTTCTTGTCATTCATGTGATAACTACATATTTTATCCTTAAATTTTACTGTATTCCATATTTTCACACTATTATCTTATGGATTTTTTTATAAAAATTATTCAGTTTTTTTTAATCTAAATGGAACAACAGACCAATGTAGGTAGATTATATAAAAATTTGTTCTTAATCATTTCCTTTTAAGTTATCTTAATTTTTCATATAAAGTCATGAATCCTTTATTTTGTATATTTTATCTCAAGGGATAAAGATCTAGGATTTAAGATCAAAATTATTATAACATCAAAAATCTATGAAGAATTTCATGAGAACATATGGAATAACTAGTCTATTTTGTAGAGGTTCAATAGTGATTTAAAAATGAATTCCAATTAATATGAACAATATCATGCCATTATTTCCATTAATTTTTATTCTTAGTATATGTGATGTAGTGGTAAGATATGGGGTATAGTTGTTCTGTTTTTAAATAATAATTATGTTGAAGATCAAATGCCATATGCAACTATTGAGTTTCTCATATTAGTATGAAGATACAATTTTAAGTTTCTCACACAATGGTATTATGAATGTCCTAAGTTTAATGTAATCTGATATGATTTTTGGAATAATCATGATGCTATTCCAGCTTACATTTGACCATTCCTAGAAAAAATATGCATATAAGGCATTTGATAATCATGTTATCAATATACTCGACCAAATAAAACATATATTAATTGGAATGAATTTTTATTCCATAATTAATTTTGAACTCTTTCGTGTTTATAATAATACTGCAAAATTTCATGTCATTATCACGACAAAAAATAGGACTTTAATTCTCTTATTATTGATAACCTACTAATGGTTTCAATGAATTTTGAACTTTTATAGATGAAAGAGTAACACTAGTTCTTTTTCATTTACCAAAATGCTCCTAAAAGTTAAAAATGGCATAATGTAAGACTTCAAATGTCACAAAGGCCTACAATGTTCCTATAAATAGAAGTGGAAAAAAATAAATTCAGTGTTCAAATATTTCAAATCCCATTCATATGATATGTACATTGATGATATTTGGCCTATAAAAAAATTAATATGAATCAAGAAAATAAATATCTAGGAAAATGGAAGTATTCCTAACATTTTATATATTAGAGAAAATAAGTACAAATAAAATTGTATAGAAAAACAACTACTAAGAACTTTCAATACATTATGGGTGTCTATAAACAACAAATTTCATAAATTCATAAAATAATATTTATCTATGCCATGCAGTTTACTAATTATTAAATTAATATTTTAAGATCTTTGTAGCCTTTTTGGCCTCACATAACTTAAGTTCTTCCTCTTCTCCTCCACAATAATAGAGTCAAAAACACACATCTTATCTTTTATCTCTCTTTTAAGATCCTTCTCCAGCCTAATTCTTTTCCTTATATTAATCAAATCATGAAAAATATATATCAAAATGACTCACAAAAAGTAGAGACAAAGCTAATTATTCATTGTCATAGAGGTCCAAAACCTATTTTTACATCTAAGTTATTCATAGATAATCAACATTTAGATAACTATGGCAATAATGTTGACTCTAGGGATAAATTTGGTGACTTCATAGTTGTGTCTTGATTATAATAATATATAATTATGATGTTTAATGTGTGTTATATAGATTATTTAAGGTACTTAAAATGGGTTAAATGGAATTATACATGAAAGAATAATATTTTAATGATAAATTAAAAAAAATGAAATAAAGAGGGTGTTGTTATGTTTCTTGATTTTGATGTGTATGACTAAAAAATTCATGTAATTAAATTAAGTGGTTTAAATTCTAATATTTAGATGCTTTTTTAGTGCATTTATAAAATTTAATATTGGTCTGAGAGAAAATGTGTTTATTATTTATTCCCATTGGAACGAAAGCATTATTAACATTGTCATGTTATTAAGTCCAAAAAATATCATCATAATGTAGTAAGGTAAAATTATAGGTAATAAGTGTTGTCTAAATTGTGTCCTTTAGATTTTCTTGATAGATGGTGATGGATTATATCTCTACTTGCATTCGGAAAGATGTGTATGCATGGAGGTTGGCTCATAATTTATCATTTATGATATGAAATGGGATAGTGATGTTCCCATGAGATCTCTTGAGTAAACTACATGAGGATGTCATTTTCATGTATGGTTTTTTTCTTGATATTGAAATCCTATGTGCAAATAAATATCTAAAAAAAGTAGTATCACATGAGGAACTAATTTAAATATGGGAAATAAATATAGATAAGTTGGACATGCCTACTTTAGAAAATGCACATGCATACTCTTATGAAATAGAATAATATTTTGATGTCATGTCTATTTTTTTAGTGCATGATAATGTCACTATTATGCAACAATCTTAATTTTTTCATGTTTGTTGTTGTATTTGTAATCTCCATTATTTTAGTGATAAGATATAAATTTGATTCAATGTCAAAAACATTATTTTTTAATAGATGTTATATTATTTTGAAATAAAGAAAACACTTTTTTAATTATACAAAAAATAATATATGTTGTAATTATCATTTGATTTTCTAGTAAATTGAAGAGCCGAATACAAATTGTACATAAAAATTATATTATATTCCCATATATATTTGATACAAAAGATTTGTCTGTTATATATCCATGGAAGTAGCACAAAAACATACTATAAAATAGGATCTAATAACTTAGATTAGTCATGGGTAATAAAAACATTATGGGAATACAATTCTTGATAATAATAAGCCATCTAACATGATACAATAGGTTTAAAATAATTAAACATGTAAAATAATTATTAATGTTATATATATTAAATTCTAGCATTTACCCCCTTAGAATTATTAATTCCTAGCACCCCATTAATTCAAACATGGGAAAAAGGTTTTACACTCTCTATGTAGCCTTCTCAGCTTTGAGGTGGTATCCCATATTTGTGGCTTCATGGTCTTGGTGGCACCTTAATTTTTCCTTGTAGGATTACCAGAAACCTAGAAGTGATAGGAGTACATCTCTTTGCTTAACATATTCATTAGTTTATTGGATTACCATAGACCCATATGGTTTTCTACTATAGTTTGATCACAAACTTGGATGTGGAAGGAGGTCTCAACCACTTTGGTTCTTTCTCAAATTTCCAAATACCCTTTTCGCATAACAAAGTGTTACTTTAGTTGTTTTTCTCCCCACTATGTTCTTTATCAAGAGGTACAAAACTAGAAAATAATGCTTAGTATTTTATTGAAAAACACACTACATAATCACACCGCACACAACATAAAACAAACACCCTAAAAATATCCACCATGAAATTGACATAACCCCATTGTACATGACTCACTAGAGGATACCAATTGTCTGCCAAGGTCTGTGTATCCTCCATCCTCTAGTAGATTATTACTTATTCAATGAATATGGTGATGAATCTCAATTTACAATAATGGACATCATGTAAAAGTGATAATGCATCCAATAAGACAATTTTTTTGACTCTATATGATACAAAAATAATTTTGACAAAACTATTTGACTGACAAAAAATGACTCTTGACTCATTTTCCATCTTTTGACATTTGTTAAATTTTTAGAAATTAATATTTTACCCAAATAAAAAATAGAATTCTATAAAAGACAAATAATTGAGACTTAGAATTTTTATGATTAAATAACCAAGAAACTGTATATAATGTGACACTATTTATAAAAAAATGTAAGGATTAAATAAACTTTATACTATAAATTAATATTTAGCTACTTTCTATCAACTATAAAAATAATGACTCAAAGATTTAATTCTACATAACTTACTAAAATTTAAAAACAACTAAACCTAAAAAAAAAATGACGTGACTCAAAACCTATTTTTACCATATTTATAAATGTTTTTCCGTAAGTCAACATTAAATCTAAATAACCAAATCAACATGAGTTTGATCTAAGGTACATGGCAGAGGTAGAAACACATAACTAGATGAAGATATGCTGCCACATTTATAAAATTAGAGAGCATGAAAATGATATAGCTGGTTGGTGCCTATCACTGGTATAGAACTAAGGGTTGAGCATGAGTTGAAATAGGAGGATACAAAATATTTTGCCTATTTTGATTATAGCATGTAAAATAGACTAGTGCTTTCTTGTGACACATTTACAATGTGCCAATGGATAAAATTTAAAGAATTAGATAGATCTTGCTACACAAATAAAGGTTATGTAGAGACTAAAAAATATCTAAGATTTGGATGTATTTTGGGTTGATAGACTTAGATGCACAATTTCTAATTGACCACTATAGCCCAAACTAGAGTGGAGGGTGATGTCAAATGATAGGTATGCTAAATATTTGTATCTATTAGTTGATTAAAATGGATAATTGGATGGAAATATTAGTGTTTGAAAATAAAGGTTGAGTCAGGTAGAATGGTATAGGATCCCTTAGATCACTACAAATAATTGAATTTATGGATGTTGTTTGAAGAGATGAGGGAAGCACGAGCTAAGAGGATTTGTTTTGCCACTGTGTCATGAGAAAATATCTTCGGCTAGAGATGTATGAGTAGAATATCATATGAATAAAGATGATAGAAGCTGGACATAAAATACTCAATAATATTGGCACTATGAAAAGAAATGGATTCCCCTAAAAATTAAACTAAAATTCCATCATAGGCACATAAATATTAGAAATCTGATAGCATTGTTGGAAAATTAGAGATCCAAATACAAATTACACACAAAAATTATATTATATTTCCATATATATTTAATACAAAACATTTGGCAATTATATATCCATGGAGGTAGCACAACAACTTCTTAGGAAATACGATCTGATAACTTGGAATAGTCACGAGTAACAAAAATATTAAGGGAATATAATAATTGATAATATTAAAGAAACTAACATGTTATAATTACTTTTAAATAATTAAACATATAAAAAAATTAATAATTTTATAAATATTAAATTCTAACATGATTGCCATGAAATTATGAAAGGATGACTATATGTTGTAATGGCTTTTGTGTAACTATCTCATGTTACATCCAAATTATGCAGTGATGATTATATTTTATAATGATATTTTCATTCCATTACCATTAAAAATATATATCACGTTTCTAATTATCAAGTATTAGATATGTAAATGTATGTATCGTTGTTTAAACATAATTAGCGTTTAAAATTGTTGCACATGTTATTCCTTGATTTGTGTTAATAAATTATAATATTTGATCATTAAAAATGTTTAATATGTTTTGGTCAAATGAAATGTATTTATTATATGGTGTGAAAATAGGCAAAAACATTTATTTAAATTATGCAACTTACACTAAACAAGCCACATGACGGTTCGTTTGACTATAGAAATATCAAAATGAAAAGAAATCTTGGCATTAATGAGGAAGATATGTGGGTCACTTGGGTGGATAGTGATAAGGATGAATATTTTTTGAAAGGATACTAAAAAACAATTCATTACCTAAAAATATTCTTGTATCACATCTAATAAAAGAACCATCACCTATTCTTTGCTAGTAGACAAGGATCAATGTTGCCATAGAATATGTCATGTAATTGACCTCTCATTTTAAACAACAAATGTCTATGTATTTGTATATTGTTATGTTATGTTTATATGTCATTTTATTATTTGATTTTAAATTTACATAAAACTAATATGTTTAATATATCTATACAGATATTGATGTTGATATGGGTTTAAATATTTACTTCAAATCGATGCCATGCAAAAAGACAAGCCCATAGTGTCGAAGATGGGAAAAGGTAACTAAAAAAGATTAAAAAAACATACATGGTGTGGCTCTTAGATTCATTTCAGCACTTTTAAAATGGTCATTGGACATGATAATGTGTTACTTATAGATAATCAGGTAGAAAACATATATAGCCAAGGCAATCATTACCATGAATAACAAAATGAGTAGTTCAAGGAGAAGATTTTTTTATCTCATTACATCATCCACTAGATGAATGAATAATTTCATAGGCTAATAATTCTAGGAATGTATACTAATTCTATCAATCTTAAACAACATTATTTTGTTCATGATAAACATACAATGTTCAATGCTGAAACATAATGAGAATATTTTCTAAGAAAGGATTGCATATACAAGAAGGAATTCCAAATAAATGAGGTTAAATATGTATATAGTTATAATGATGAATAAATTGTTAGGGAGTGGGCACTGACAAATAATGACAAGTTATTTGGCTATCAAGGATATGATGGGGATGGGATTGATGACCATGGTGAAATCTCCTTCATATTCAATATCTAACTCCCATAAAATCTTAATTGGTTGTTGAGATTTGGGAAGGGAATTTTAATGGTGATGGATTCAACATTTGGAATCAACACAATCAAGGTATGATTTCAATTATTTTATTAGTAGTTGATGAAGGTATGCTTTTAAGGCATCTAATTTAATTAACTTGTAAGCTAACTTGTATTTTGCATTTTTATACAGCTCTGATTGAACACATTATTGGTGATTGATTCTAAATAATACTGATTTCCCATTGCATGCATGACTATGTCATGACATGTATTATTGAAATAAAAATATATATACAAATACTTCTACATAAATTATATTTGAAAGACATTGAGTGGAAAATCAATGCAATCATGGTCAAAGATGCTACTATGGAGATAAAAGCTATTATGTGCATCTTTATTATTTTTATATACATAATCAAGTTCATACATTCAAGTTTATAGATATTGTTTTGAATTTATATTTTAAATTATTATAAAAATAATATGTTATGCATGGAAACATTCAATTGTGAAGTCTAGTTATGCAAATGGCATGTATATCATGTATGGTGGAAGAATTTGATAATGAAGGGTAAGAAAGATGTTGTATGGCCTACAATTTTCAATAAACTAGGTTATATAATACATAATTTCTTACATGACTACATGGAAAATAGAGAATCTAATATTTTTATAGATAATTATCATTCCACACAGCATAATTTTGTTGAATATTGGTAGAAGAAATGGCTTCAAAGGGTCAGAATGTGATCATGATGTTGTCATACACTTTAACATGCTAGGAAAGAAATAAATGAAGCAATATAATCTTAGCATTCACACCTCAAAATGTTTTTCACGAGTACCATAATGACATTTTCACATCATAATATGGATTATTTTTTTAAAAATTAACCACAACTATTTACATATACTATTGGTGCCTATAAATATGTAAGGATACTTTATTTTACAAGAACCTCAAAGTAGATAGACTTGATAATATTTTATGAGTGAGTACATTACATATTATATACTACCATGTGACTTTACATAGTAGAGACCCTCCTAAAACTTGGATGTTGAGTATAATATATGATATGTTGCATTGTCATGTCGATACTAAAATGACATTCATGTAATTGTGCAATTGCCCATTTTCAACAAAAGGTTATGATTTTAAATATGCAATTAAGGTGGAGTTGAAGAGAGAGAGAATAAAAAAGGTATTTGTCCATGATGTGGGTAATAGTGTGAATCAATGCATCATGAAAAATTATATAGACTACAAAGTAAATTTAATTTATGCTTTTATTTCCTTTGTTTATAAGTTTCTTAGGAGTCTAAACTAGCTATGTGTTTTGAATACACAATATAAATATAATATATCATGAAATTAAAATGAAGATGAAGGAGGTATGGAAATATGAGGATATAAACCTATAGATGAAGTTGAATTAAGTTTTTATATTAAATAATACAACCCTATAGATGAAAGGGAAGAAGCAATTTTGGTGGATGATAGTGAAAACTAGATGAGGGAAGTTGGTAATGTAAGACATGTCTCTACTCGTACTCTAGTTTTATATCTTCAAGGTGAATTTATAATACGATGTTTTCATTATATGAATACATCCTTTTTAGTTATAAAATTTATGAGATTTAATTCATGAGATGTGAATCTTTGGATATTTTTGTGAAATGGGTCACTATTTCACATACCCCTAAAATAGTATAATTTTTTGGAAAGTGTATGTAAAATGTTTAAAACAAGGTGAAGAATGGGTTAATATTAATTACACATCATCTATTGTCTCATTAATTCTAAAAAGGTCATGATGGGCATGATAACACCCTTCATAGAGGGAGACTTCATATAAATAATAAATCAAATAAGACATCATAACATGCCATAGGATATAATCATCTATCCAAACCCTCCTTGTAATAGTTTCACATGATAAGTTTTGAATGAGGATCTAAATAAGTAAGAAAATTGAGATATACAAAATATTGATAGATAGAATGTGATTTGATTGTGTATTTGTTCTGGTTATAGTTTGAAGTCATTGTAAGGTCATACATTTTGTATGTGACATGATTAAAATTTATACCTATGACTGTCAATTATTTTGATGATGTAAATAGGTGTTTAATGTTATGTGAGTATAATTACAATTGAAACATCATTAAATTGGTAACCATCCCGTTCATATTTAAAATAAACTTATAAATTACAAAAAAAACTATGAATGTAACATACATTTTTCAATGTATAAGTAAGATTTTTAATTCCATCCTAGTATTGCATTGTAATTTTTTTGAATGATTGCAATTTTAATTATTACCTGATGATAGACTTATTGACTCTTGTGATCATGATGAGAATTTATTGTGGATTTTTATGTTATAAAATTATGATTTTCTTGTTCAAATATAAATGGAATTACTCTAGTTTTCTTAACAAGTATTATAGGCTAGGTCTATGTTCATTAGACATGGGCATGTTCTTGAGATATTGTATTATGTAAATTGTAAAAAACATTGGATCTACCATGTATCATGGGTTATGAGTGTTAAATATTATTGTTTTAATTAATATTTATCCTCATAATTACTTTGAAATATATGAGTAAGTGAATCATTTCATGTAAAACTACAATTATCCTTAATTGAAAAAAAAATCTACTTTCATAAATGTCTGATTTCTTGTCATTCATGTGATAACTACATATTTTATCCTTAGCTTTTAATGTATTCCATATTTCCGCACTATTATCGTATGCATTTTTTAATAAAAAATATTAATTTTTTTTAATATAAATGGAACAACAAACCAATGTAGGTAGATTATATCAAAATATATTCTTAATCATTTCTTTTTAAGTTATCTTAATTTTTTATATAAAGTCATGAATTCTTTATTTTGTATATTTTATCTCAAGGGATAAAGATATAGGATTTAAGATCAAAATTATCATAACATCAAAAATCAATGAAGAATTTCATGAGAACATATGGAATAACTAGTTTATTTTGTAGTGGGTCAATAGTGATGAAAAAATGAATTACAATTCATATGAAAAATATCATGCCATTAATTGCATTAATTTTAATTCTTAGTATATGTAATGTAGTGGTAAGATATGGGGTGTAGTTGTTTTATTTTAAATAGTTCATATCTTGAAGGTCAAATGCCATATGCAAGTACTGATTTTCTCATATTAGTAGAAAGGCATAATTTTGAGTTTCTCACACAATGGTATTATGAATTTTTTAAGTTTAATGTAATCTGATATGATTTTTTTAATAATAATGATGCTATTCCAACTTACATCTAACCATTCCTAGAAAAAATCATGCGTATAAGGCATTTGATAATCATGTTATCAATATACTCCTTGTCCAAATAAAACATTTATTCATTGGAATGAAATTTTATTCCATGATTAATTTTCAACTCTTTAGTTTTTATAGTCATCAATCAAACATAATTATAATCGAAGCAGCGTATCTTATATGTGCATCATGGAAAAAATCACAATATTACATCAATGTAATTTTCAAACAACATAGAATGGATGAATGGATGTTTAATATAAAATTTTGAACATATATACACCTATTTAAACTAATAATATTGATGATGTTGGTATCTTATGGGTGCTTATGAAGATGCTAACATTGATTAGACTAGTTGAATACCTAATCATTGTAGGATTAGTTTCACTATTCCTAGGGTATGTATATTAGAATGTCACCCCACTAAATTCCTTTTAAAGATTGAAAAATACCATTTGGATAATCCTTAAACAAAATTTATGAAATATTAATTAGGTTTTCTGATCTCATAATTAATAATCTTATATTTTATATTTTATTGATTATTATATGCTATATTTTAATTTTATAATTAATGAAAAAAATTACAAACAATTTTTTTTTTACTGTTAACAAGAGCCTATAATAATCCATTTTATTTCTAAAATTTATGTTTAATTTAAATTTATAATGATTTATATGTCCTTATCCAAAGCTTCCATTTTGGAACTATTAGAGGACAACAATAAAATTTGTTGACTTTGGTACTTGTTATTTTGATTTCCCTGAGGTATAACTAAATGGAATCTACAATACTATTATTTCAATTTATAAACTATTTCTATAATCCTAAATATACACATTTTATTTAAATTGAAATAATGTCTTGATGTTTTAGTCATTGATATGATAAGCAAGGGTTTGTTACTAGGTAGAATCATACTTTTTATATTTGATTTACTTTGTAGTTAATAAATAATGTGAAATGATTTTTTTTACTTTCAGTCAATACTTTTTTTGTTTACAATAGGACCCATATAAATTAATGTTGGGGGTTGATCCCCACACTTGAGTGACAATGTTGTTTATGCACACAAATAAATTGTCATGTTTTCAAATTTTTATGTTGACTTTTATGTAATTATGGTATCCTTTACATCCAAACACATTTAGGTTGATCATATTGTATTTTAGATTTTTACATTTTATGCAATATTATTCATTCTGTATTCTACCTTCAAGCACATATACGGTGTGATGACTAGATCTAGGTTATGATCCATAACCCAATAATATTAAAAAAAATGAAAATAACATTCATGAGGTATGATTCCACCTTGAATGTGTAATAATATACGATAAAAAAGTAATGTACAATATTTATAAAAATAATTTATGGTTCATTCAAATTATATCCTAATTAGAATTTTTAGATTATAGTTCCCTCACAAAAATAACAAAACATGTTTTCTGACTAAAATTTTAAATATTCTTAATGTATTGAAACCATGTGACATTAGTCATAAAAACCAAGCTTAAGTACTTAATTGTTTTTTGTACATGGCTAATCCTATCATATAATTTTTTAATAGAAGCATACTCAAATATACAAAAAATCTATTAAATCAAACACTACTATCATAAAGAAATATATCATCATAGTCATAACAAGATTTGTGCTTATGGATAAAACTCAAAGTTCTATTTCAATGTTATTCAACCACAAAACTATTAATAATTACCTATAAATTAGACAACCTTCATGATTATACTGTCCAAAATTAGACTGTTAATAAATGAAGAATTAATAAATTAGACAACATTCAAATACTAAAGAAAATTTCACCACAATAGGTCAACTACATTATCAATGTTGGGAATTGACGAAAAAAATACAAATACAAGATTGAGTAAGAGTGATCACCCTTTTAATAGTGTAACTAATTATGATGAAACCCAGACTGGCCAACATTTTATCAATGTGATATATTACTTACGTTGATTATGCATCTCAAGGTAATAATGTGATATTTATAAACATTTATAGATACAATGATACCATTATCAACTTGGAGATATAAACTAAAATTGAAATCATTGTCCACTTGGAATTATAAACTAAAAATTGATATCATTCTCAACATGAAGCTATAAACTAAAAGTGATATCAATAAATAGCAAGTTAGATTGGGTTTTGTAAGATGATAGATAAAATACTATATAATTCATTTGTTCCATTTTTATAGTGATTTTTTTTTCATTTAAAGAGTAATAATTATATTTGAGAATAGTTGTAGAATATGTCCATGAATGTATGAACTTATATAAAATCATGAATATAATTATTTTGATTGGCATTTCTCTTCAATTAAAAATTTATAAAATATAATTAATTAATTATAATTTAACATCTTGTATTCATTATTATTAGGATTAATGTATGTAAATACTAAGTATAACATTTATTAGGACCTAGGAAATAATCTCTTATAAAAGTCTACCATTACTACTCTAGTCAACAATGATACAATAATTTATACGATAGTAAAACCAATATGTTATAATACACCATTCACTCATGCCATTCACATGTCCCAATATTTTACATAAATGCCACATGATGCATATCTAATTATCATTTTTCATATGTAAAATGGCACATGTACTTTGATTCATATAATATACTTGCTTGTACATGATTTTTCACTCTGCATTCTAATTATGTAGATCATATTCACATACGTAAATTATTACATCATGATTTATACCTATAATTTCTCAAAACAATGGAGTGATAAATCCTATGCCTAATCAACATGTCAATAATGAAACCGAGAAAAATACTAACAAAGTTAACATAGATGATGATTATGCTTATGAAAACAATAAACATGAACTAATAGATTATGAGAAAGTACAATCTCTTGCCATGTTTCGAGTGTGTGTCCATCAAAACGTTGAATACATTGATGATATTATTAGAACCATATTGAAAACTAAAAAATATAAAACATAAATGAAAAACCATGTGCATATATTGATCATGCAATGGGAGCTACAATACATATCCATGTACCAATAACCCTCCTATTGATCACATTGTTAATTCATAAATTTAAGTTTGATTAGAAATTTATCTAATTTTCACTATTATTAGCATGACTAAAAATAATAGAATGAAATTTCAGACCCCTAGATGATCTTGTATGGCTATCCAAATATATTAGGGTTGGACCTAACCAAGTTAGTGTTTTATTATTTACATTATATTAATTTTAGGATTAATGAGATCTTAATTAGGTTAAGGAGTGAAAATTACTTGCATCCATAAGATAGGTTTCTACATCACTAATAATTTCCTTCGCTACCATTTTTATAGGTTTTTGAACATTTGTGTCTTAGTCAAAAACATATTTCAATGTATGCATCTTCTTAAAAACTAAGTGTCGAGTGACCAAAACACAACTAATTTGAAATTAAAACATATATTTATGGTCAACATAAGTGATTTAGTGAGATATATTTTCAAAATGGGTTGGTACATATACATGATCAACCGTCATTCATTATTCAGCTACAAATCACCTACAAATCACAAGGAAATATACTAATAAATATCCAATCAATCATTCAATTGATAAAATCATACCTATTCCACCCTATTTCCATTTTAATAAGATGTTCAATATTACCATAGGTTTAAATTACTAAAGGATCATCCCACTATCCTTATTTTCCAAGTTAAAATCTATGTCATTCTATGTACTTCTTATTCACACATAACATCCTCATCCAAACACAAGATAACTTGTATAGCATAAGTACATAATATTAAGACCCTCTTTATAGTATTGGATATATAGGTATTTTACATTAATAAATTTATTATTGGATAATATCAACACCATGTTCTCAACAACCCATTTTCCCCCCAACCACTCCAAGGCTGAGGAAACGAGGGTTTGATCATTAAAAGTGACCACTAGTACATTACATATAAACAAATTAAAATAAAGGTGATAAAAATTCATAATGATTTAGGTGTTCATATACATAACCAATATATATTATGTAATAAACACCTTTATCTAAATTAAACACTAGCATCAATGCAAATGTCTAAATTTGATAAAACCATCCAAGGTGATAGAGTGAAAAATTCCATAATCTGATGACTATTCAATAATATTGATCTATGGTTTGACCATTAAGAGTGACCAATGGTACATGATATTGGAACACATTAAAATAAAGGTGACATAAAACCCATAAGGATACAAATTTTTCATCCATATCTAGTCATTATTTCATGATGGACACCTACATCCAACTCAGATACTAACATCAATGTAATTATCCAAATAT
>JARHVA010010236.1:147500-182500 GCA_037957365.1 Torreya grandis
AAAGAGATGTTCCCCATTCTCTTCACTGTCACGACAAAACACACAAATTGAAGGACCTTGAAAACCTCTTTTGGAGAGATTGTCCCAAGTAAGGAAGGACCTATAGGTAAGTGTCCATAAGAAGAAATTGCACTTCGGCCAAGCTGCCGAATTCCAAATTTTCTTGCTCCAAAGAAATTTTGTTTCACCATAATGTTTCTTCATCAGCTCCTGATACCCTGAAGAAAACAAGTACTGACCACTGAGATCCCCTCCCCAAGCCAGGATGTCACTCTCTCTCAAGGAACTACATCCCTTGCTAGCAAGAATGTGGACTAAGTCCTACCTATCTTCCATGGTCCCTGCAACAGGCCAGGCAACCACATTTTTCCATTTATAAGCAATGGCAGTCCCCAATTGGTATGCTTCCTTATAATGCTTAACTGTACTCCATCCCACATTTTGAAAAGCATCACACATGTCCTACAGATGAGGATGGGAAACTATGATGGGAGGAGTGCCATTCCAAGAATCTTTCCAAAAAAGCATCTCAGCTCCGTTGTTGCAAATCCAAAAAAGGCTGGACTGCACCAAGGAAGCTCCAAGCTTGAGGGTGTTCCACACCATGGAGCCTCTTCCCTCAATGGAAAACCTGGGAATCTCCACCGAATTAACACCAGGAAAATATTTCATTGACAGGATACGGGCCCAAAGGTGGGATTGGTTGGTGCACCACCGCAAGTAAAGCTTTCCTGCAAGAGCTTGGCTGGACAAGATAGTAGATCTAAGCCCAAGACATCCCTCTCTTTTAGGCCTACACACAGTGGCCCAATTCATCAGGCTCCATTTTAAACTCTAAAGATTGCCGCTCCATAGAAATTGCTGGGAGAGGGCATCATATTCACAAAGGAAATACATCAGAGTTGTTTGGACCATGCTCCAGTAAATGGGCAATGCTTGAATAACTGACTGGAGAAGAGCCACTCGCCCTACTGTAGTGAGCCACCGATGGGTCCAATGATTGACTGTCTACCTTAATTTATCCAGAATATTCTGCCAAAAGATCCTGTGCTGCCTGCCGATCACAATGGGGACCCCCAGATCACTCATCGAAAGAGGTTGCGATTGAAATCTAAGGATATTCCCAATCCTGCACTGAATAGAATTAGGAGTATTAAAGAAAAAAATGGAGGATTTGTGATCATTTAATTTCTGTCCAAAAGCCACTAGATAAGTGTCCAAAGCATCCCAAAAAGCTTGTGCCTCCCGAATCTGGGCTTTTCCTGCTAAAATGGTATCATCCACGAATTGGAGATGAGTCAATTTGGCAACCCCATTACCCCACTACTAGCCATGAATCTGGTTCTACACTACTCGAGACTTTATGAGCCAACCCATCCCCTCAGCCAAAATAATAAACAGGTAGGGAGATAAAGGATCCCCTTGGCGAAGACCTCTAGATGCCCCAAACAATCTAGAAGGTGCCCCATTAATGAGGACTGAATAAGACGGTGTGGTAACACAGCTCATTACCCAACGGATCCATTCTTGGCTAAAGCCAAAAGTAAGAAATATTTTTTGCATGAAACTCCAGTCAACTCTGTCATACGCCTTAGCCAAGTCAAGATTAATAAACATAGCTCTCTCCTGAGAAATGCTCATAGAGTGTATTCCTTCTAAAGTAATCACCACTCCATCCAGAATCTGCTTGCCCACACAAAGCCTCCCTATTCCTCAGAGATGACCTTAGGGAGCCACCCTTTGAGCCTCTCCACAATAAGCTTGGTGATAATTTTGTACACCATATTGCAAAGTGTAATGGGCTGAAAGAGATCCATCTGGTTTGCGTGTTCATTCTTTGGTATCAGCACCATGAAGGTTGCATTAATCGCTCTGAGCATGTCTTTGCTATGGAAGGACTCCTACACCACCTCAACTAAATCTTGGCTGATTTTATCCCAGAATGCTTGAAAAAATTTAGCCAAGAAACCATCCGGCCCAGGTGATTTGTCTTTGCGCATAGTAAAAACCACTCTTTCCACCTCCAAATTGTCAATCAGTTTTAGGAGGGCGTCATTCATTTCTTGCATGATTAAAGAAGGTATGCATGACAAAATCATGTTTTCCTCTAAATCAGCAGTATGTACAGCTCCAGCAAGAAGCTCTGAGTAAAAATGGACTGCTTCCTCAGTAATGGCAGGGGCGAAAGAGATATGAGTTCCCTCCGAGGTCACAAGAGAAGCAATATAATTTTGGTTGCGCCTTGCCTAAACTGAATTGTGAAAGAAAGCCGTGTTTCTATCACCTTCCTGAAGCCAATCAACTCGAGATTTCTACTTCTAGAAGATCTCTTCTCGAAGTTCCCACTCATTAAGGTCATTCAAAGCCTCAAATTCTGCCCTATTGAGCTCATCCGACAAGCCAAATTCAAGAATCTATCTGGTAGTGCTGTCTAACCTATCTTGTGCTCTCTTCTTCATAGTATGAAGGTTGCCAAAATTGTTATTGTTCCACACCTGTAACTTTCTCTTGACATACTGAAGCTTCTTGGTAAAAGTGAACATAGATGTTCCATACTCAGGGCCCCCCTGCCTCCACCAGTGTGACATAAGGCCATTAAGAGAGGGGTCCCAAAGCCACATAAGTTGAAACTTAAAGGGAAGTTTCTTGGGGCCATCAATGAAATTGGTTGTGAGCTTAGTGGGCCAATGATCTGACCCTCTACAATCCAGAATTTCAGAGGCAATAGAGAACGAACTAGATAACCAAAAGCAAGATACAAGAAATCTATCTAAGCACTCAAAAATAGCCTCATTAACTAATCTTTTTGTTGCTGCAAGTGAACCGGCCATTGATGGGTTTGACATAGATAGGCATAGCTGATCCAAATTGAGTCTTAGAAGCTCCAACAAAGGGTCAAGATGATTAAGTCCGCCTCTTTTCTCCTCCCGGCTGAGGACCACATTGAAGTCTCCACTCATGATCCACGGTAAGTAAGGGCAGTAATTCCAAACATAACATAAATGTTCCCATAGCTTTCGTTGCCCATGAATATCCCTAGGTGCATAATATTAGTAATCAAAATCAGCTCTCCTGATTTTAAGGAGGACATAGTCATGGAAAGCGCTGAGAAATTAGCCATCCACTGGATTGGTGTGACCTTTGCTAGATCCCAATAGATTGCTAATCCCCTAACACTCCCTAATGCCCCTACACACTAGCATTGGCCAAAAGCCCAAAATTTAGGAAAGCAACCAAACATAGCATCCACCGATAGCTTGGTCTCTTGGATACATAATATATCTAGAGAGTGTTCAGAGATCAACTTCCACATATTTTTTTGTCTAAGGGTACTATGCATCCCCCTTACATTCCATGACAGCACTATCATTGACTGGGTTGGGTGAAATGTTCATCCAAGGTTTTAAACAATCCTGATTCAACCAATAAATCCCTTGTGAGCCTGAGCCTCTCTTGATCCTTTCTGCGTCCTGGTCTGGAAGGTGTGGAAAAGGAGACTTTCTTGAATGGTCTCTGCATTAATCCCAATGCTTTTGTCACTCCTTTATCTTTCCTAGATACCTCCTTGTCTTTAACTAGATCAGCCCAGCTACCATCCCTGTTCTGCTGCACTGAAGGAACTACCAGAGTCCCATCCCCCAAAGCTTTCTCACTATCCTGACACTATTGAAGCTCCATATCTTAAGACTCAATGAGGAGGGTGCAATTCTCAACCTTCTCTGAGGGTCCTCCCTCCTCTAAAGGTGGAATGCCATCCTCTATGGCCATGTTGTCTAGAGCTTCAAATCGATTAAATCTCATTTCTTGAGATCTGTCTTTATGCTTCTAAGTGCATCCTCTCCCTCGATGTCAAACTTGGGTGAAACCATCCCTATCAAGGCCAACATTCTTAGTTGCTCCTAAAGTCACATCTGCCCCATTTGAATGGGCATTAACATTCGTAGCCTTTCCCAACGAGGAGGTTAGAGTATCCTGATGAGACATTTGGCCTCCCTCTTGTCCTCCCTTAGGCTCCATCCCTCTGAACCTCCCAGCCTGAGGGCATTGATGATGTAGGTGCCCATAGACATGGAAAATTATACAATGAAAAGGGATCGCTTCATAATCAATTTGTTGGACCTAGGATGTTGCCCCCAAGCAGATTTCCATTGATTCAGGCAAGGGATTGTTAAGATTGATTTCCACATAGATTCTAGCAAAGGAGATAAGCTTCTTATCTAAAGACTGATGAGCTACAACAATTGGCATTCCCAGTAAGGCGGCCATTTGGTGCAAGATATCTTCCCACCAAAATTCCAAGGGAAGTTACGGGAGACAGACCCAAACAGACACACTAACAGGCAAATCCTCTATAGAATTAAACCCAGGGTGCCAAGGTTTGATAAATAGACCAAAATGGTCATAAAAATAGGGTCCTCCCTCGAAAATATGGTTTTTGTCAGCTACAAAAGAGAAATTTACCAGGAAGTAGCTATTGGAAGCCAGCATAATGTCAATATCACCCTCTACTTGCCAGGTGCACCTCATTAATGCTTCCAGAGCTGATTGGGATACACAAATCCCCATAAATTTGCAAATCAAGGTGTGAGCCACCAAATATTTGACATCCTCCTTGATGGTATCTTGAGCAATCACCAGAACCAATCTATCTTGGCTACGTGGGAAACAGTTGTTGACCTTTGTAACTTTGGGTTGCTCCCTGAAGTAAAAAGGCTCCCTAGCTTGGGAAGCTTCCTCCAGGCCCTGCTGCGCTGCCCCTATGCCCTCACCCAAGCTGATCTTCTCCTTCCCTCCACACGCTACCATCGCTCCCCTCAAAAAGGAGTGTATCAAATAAAAGCTAGATTAAATTCACTCCAGCAATATCTTAGGTATTATCTTAGTCTTTACACACACACACACACACACACACACACACACACACACACACACACACACACACACACACACACACACACACACACACACACACACACACACACACACACACAGATATATATATCTGTGTGTGTCTGTGTGTGTGTGAATTAATTGATGGAGTTTTACAAAATTGGTCAATGATATAATACCCATTATTTTGGGAAACATATCTTGAATAAGGTGGAGGACGTGGTGGAGGAACATTGTGATTAGTTATAGTTGGTTAGGGAGGCAAGGGTTGTCACCCTCTTGTAGTTTTAATAGCATGACATGGAAATATAATTTGAGACATGGAAATAATGGTGGAATTATTTAATAAATAAAATGAGGCTGATTTTGAGGAGTAGGAAGGACAAAAGGTTTTTGACATGACATAGTTCATCTTGTTGTGATAAGAAGTAGCTTAGATTGGATATTATAATAATATGTCTTAAAATTAGATAGTATCTTAGGAACTGTCTGCACTTGAAATTTACACAATAAGTACATGCTTATGTATACACAATACCTATTATTTACCTCTTGTGTGAAATATTCATACATTCCTTCCCAAAAAAGGTGTGAAAAATATCTTTCGATGATTGTAATATTTTGGAATAAACATTTTAGGATGTAATATTGCAGCAATAATAATTGAGAAGTGCTTGAGGTAATATACTCTACATTTTATCTTCTCAATTTAATTTATATTTTATCCATGCTATAACATAATTAATAACATGTTAAAATGGGAACACAATATGAAACAATGAATTTCATGATCTTATGAAAAATATGAGAGAAAATGTTATTTACTAATCTCGTTATGGATACAATACAAACAAAATGAGAGGTAGAAAGGTGACCTCAATAAGGGTTTGAATGATTGTGTATAATTTCAATTATACTTACTTTTTTATATATTATTACTAGTCTAATATTTAAAATCTCACAACATATATAATAAATCATACTTATAAACTATTATCATGTCTTTGAGGGTACAGTGTGTTGGGAAATAATATCATGTTAGGTTCACCACAAATCAAACATCTAAAGATTATTCCTATTGTATAAATAAGTGGCCTTGGGAATTAATAATATAATTTGAGGAATGGTAAAACTCAGATACATGCATAGTGTTATTTAGGACCCAAGAGTTGGGAGTGCTTCCCTAACTTAAAATTATTGGTAAAACTAGTTACCGGTTTAAAAAAATAACAACACTCTAGGTAGTTTTCTAATAGGTAGAACACAATTATTGAAAACAAGAAACAAGAAATAGAAAATGAGGAAAGTTTTGAAAACATTTTGTATATATAGATCAATAAATTTAAACCTTAGGTACAAATAAAATGCTTTAATCTAGGGTTATATTCAAGATGATAAGAGAATTTGTTGAGTATCATAATAAGATTCAATGTTGAATAAGATTGAAACTTGGAGTTGGATTTATAATATATATCAAATGTTGAAGATTATTTTAACTGGGTGTCATGAATTTACATATTTTTTATGAAATATTGGGACAAAAATCAAGAAAAAAATAATCATTGTCATAAAAGAATATATGTTCACTAGAATGTTCAATATTTATTTTGATTTACAAATAAAACATAGCAAACCAATAACATGTTGAAATATTAATTTAGATTATATAAAATATAGATCATAAATGTCATATGTTTATAGAGCTTGTGATGATATTTACTTAGCTCAATCATGATTTATGCAAACTATGTAGGCTAAATGTTCATGTAAATTTAGATACAAAGGCATTTGAGCTATGGCTATGATAAAAAATAGTGTGATGCACTGTGACTAGACTACACTATGGTGGACATGGGTGTACTATAGAGTTCTCTATCTATTTTAACCTCATTTTGGTTGACAATGTAATTTACTTATTCCTCTAAGTACCTGTGGCTAATATATTGGTATTTGAAGAGATGTAAAAAAATATTTGTCACATGAAATTACACAGTGAACCGAACCATACACAAAGGAAGATAATTTTAAGACACAATAATATTCTCACACTCTATTCTTAATAATACATAAGATTGATTATAAATATATAGGAAATGAGTTTCCTATATTCAAGATGGTAGATCCCTATGAACTCTCAACTAAACAATCACTTGAATCTCCCTCAAACTTATATGTGTAATATTTTTATAACATATAACAATATATACCCAACTAATATATTCTAATAAATAACCCCTGACTTACTACAAGGTAATTATTATTTAATAAAAAGTAACTTACCTTATAGTACATATACAATTGTGATCACTAACATTAGGTTATCCCTAACATTTCCTCCTTAGTGTGAACATGGGGAAGACATCATCCTATACTACAACTTTCACAAAAACTCACATAATGGTTTTTCACTCAGCTAACCACTAACCTAGAAACATTAGATGGTTTTACACTCGATTTACCAAAAACCTACAAACAATGAATGGTTTTACACTTGGTTTATAACCAACCTACATATAAAGGATGGTTTTTCATGTGGTAAACCAACAACCAAAAACATCTAGAAGTTTTTATGGGTTGACCCACAACGTAAAAAATAATACAACATTCTATTAGCCCTCTCAATATTTTTATCTCAAGGGTAAATATATAAATGAATTCTCACTTATTTCAATAATTGAACATGTATCTACTTTTATTCCTATTTGCACACATAGTGGAAAAATATGAAAAGGACACCACACTACATATGTCACCCAATAATTGTGGGCCCCATCATTGGTGACTAATGAGAGGATATGGAACCTCCAATATTTATTTCCTTCATCTTCCAATTGATGAAGATGCCTACAAATAATAAGTGTTGATTAAGCTCAATTGTGTAAATTTTTTGAGGAGAAATTGCCCCACAATCTAGACATCACATACAAGTGAAAATGCATCCATGATATATATATATATATATATATATATATATATATATATATATATATATATATATATATATATATATATATATATAAAATTTGAAAATACGTTTATATAACATAAAATGAACTATTGATATGAAATTGAATTTTAATTATAGATGAGACATAATTAATGAATCCTATAGAAAATGACTTGATTGTTGATATTTTTAAATTTCTAATATAAATGGCACTTTGAAATTTAAACCTAAAAAACATTAAATTTGTGTACATATATAAAAACACATTGACTTTAAATAATTGATAATAACTTTATATAAAATCAAAACCAATTTAAAATGTATTGACTCATTTGAAACATCTATGAAATGACACATCTAAACTCAAGCTTTATAAAAAAGAACTAATACTTAAATGATATAAACCTAAAATTTAAATAAATACAAAACAAAAAAGAAAGATAATGACATCTATATAAATGATTCTTAAAAATATATTACTAAGACTATGACCTAAATCAAAAAAAAAAAACCTAAAATATTCATATCTCCCTACAATGTGGTAGTAAAATTGAGATGATGAATCAGTATTTCTATGTGACAATGATAGCCATATGTGTGTCTTCACATTTTATTGGTCTCCCTTAGATACCATACATGTAGGACTCCGATAGCTATAAATGTCAATTGTTGAATCTAAATTAAATGAATTTAATATTCATTAAATACGTAGGTAGTAGTATATGGACTGGAAAAATATGGCAATTCTCCAAGTCTCCAGACTTTATAGTGATCTGATAGTAGATTAGATGCTTATCAACAAAGAGCTTGAATAGAAACATATTTTATAAAATCTGGTGTATCTTCTTGGAGTCATTAAAAACCAATTGTGCAATGCCTTCCATGTGTAGATGATATGATCCAGCTTGTTAAAAAAATTAAGAACCAAGCAATCTATCTATTATTTGTGGCCTCTTAAACTATTCAAAATGAATAGATCTAGGTATACGTGAAGGAAGATCTAATGAAGACAAAGCATATGGATCAACATGAATTCATCTAATCTAATATACTTCAAATGATGTAAATAACACACAAGTATTGACTGAATCAATGCAAAAAGTAAATAGATTCATTAAATGCATGATCCGCACAGGTACACAAAATGTTTTTGATCAAACTAACTAGTAAAAAAAAGATGAGATTGATAGCATAATAGATAGGTCTACTCTATTGAGAGAATAAGGTGAATGATGAATAATGATATGAATGCACATCCGAGTGATATATGATGCAATCAATATTGATTTAGACTAATGGTAGAATTAAAAAAAGATGTGTTGGTAGGTTACATTCAAACTTAATAGGTGAAAGAATATTATAAAAGGCATGATCTGGTGGAATCAGTTTTGTACACAACACTATAGCATACTATAACAAATCAAACATAGAGAATAATACAATATATCCATCTATAAACTCTTATTATGGAAAACATTTGCTCTGATACCACATATTGGTATTTGAAGAGATGTACCAAATATTTATCACATGCAATTACACAGTGAACCAAACCATACACATAGGAAGATAATTTGAATACACACTAATATTCTCACACTCTATTCTATATAATACATATGAATGATTAAAAATATATAGGAAATGTGTTTCCTATACTTAATAAGGTATATACCTAAAAACTCTAAAATGAAAAATCATTTGAATCTCCCTCAAACCTAGAGGTGTAATATAGTTATAGCATATAAAAATATACAATCAACTAATATATTCTAATAGCTAACTACTAACTTAATATATGGTAATTAATATTTAGTAAAGATTAATTTAATTTACAATACATATGCAATTATAATAACTAACATTAGATTATCCCTAACATAAGAAATATGCATTGTTTACATTTTTATGTTGATATGCCATGAAAATAAAATCTAATAACTAACCATTGTTTTTGCACATAAACCAAATATATGTCAAATATAAATAAGATAATAAATGAAAGGTAATTATATATCTATCCTTCTAAAATCTTGTGTAATCTAAGTGTTGCCTACATAGCCCAAAGAGATGTAGGCCAATGTAGTTTTCCCTTCCAGACTGAGTGTGTGAACATTTATATTTATAGATGAATGTAAATATAAAATTAAATCGAATTATTTTCCATTAATTAACTTGAACTCAAATAAAACACCCTCATACTTGGTCTATGATTTCTAGAATAAATCAAAATTTTAATTTGAAAGGTCATTACCCTTTTTTTCAATGCAAAATAGATATTTCCAAGTGATTGCTATATGTGTATTTAATGTACTTGATGCATCATATAGATAAATATTTTTAATTTTTAAGTTATCCTACTTTATTTAAATAACATGAGGGCCAATATGAAACATCTCAAATTTTTAAAGTTTACCAATGGAGTGCAAGGGATAAGGTTGCATTAGTGCAAAAGCCTAGGATGTGGTCATATCAAACTAGTGAACTATTATCCCATAATGATGGATGTCATATTATTTTTAAAAAATATTTCAATATATTAAGTAAAATAGTGAAGGCTTATATAAATAATTGCAACAAAACAAAATGGTGAATAGACAAATTAAGGTAAGGATGACAATATTTAATATTATCAAGAAATTAATGAATAAATTTTATGTCTAAAATAATTTCACAAATTTACTAAATATATTGGCAAATAATAGAAAAACTCATTGCGTTTTCCCTCTAGGATTTACCCCATAAAGAAATTATAGAGACTTTTTTAATACATTTAATCTACAATTATAAGAAAATGCATTAAAAGGGTTAATTTAGGTAAATTTGAAATAATTAATAACATGAAACATTTTCTTTATAAAATTAATAGTAATAAAAAATAAATAACTAACACCTTATAAGACCATCATGAAAATGATTTAACAATCAATGACAAACTCCCATTTAAAAAATTTGTCCTATACTTAATTATTAGCCATCATGTGTTACCTTCAAAATCTAAATTTATATATAGTGACAAAAAATAGAATATCTTATTATTTATAACATGGATACATAATGTGAATTCAATAACTTATAAATTTCATTGATTCCTAGAATCTATTTTTGATTAATGTATTTAAACATTTCTAATGGGTGATGCTTATATTTATAATTTTTTCCTTGTTGATTCTACATAATATTGTGTGCATGATATGAATGTGAGACAAAAAAAAAATTCATCCCTCCTTTATAACTTATTATAATGGAAAAAATACACACATATATATTTAAATAATAAAATAATGCAAATGGTGCTACAAACAACTAAAATGGGAATTTTTAAAATCATGAAGTGCTTAGTGAGGAAAAAAATAAATGGCCTAATGTTAGACTAAAAATATAGAGTAAAAAATTATCTAGATTACCTAAATAGATTTGATCTTGAATAGTTATATATTTTACCACATTATTATGGCCAACATTTTTCATGCTTTATGCTTCATGATACATAAACCTATGCAGATAAAGGAGAGAATTTTTTTGAAGATAATTTACTTAATTAGTATGCACCATCAAACCCAATTACTTCTAAAACATATTATGAAAGGACCATAACATGAGGATTTAGAATTTTAAAACTAGATCAACTAGTTAATAGCGAATAAAAATAAAAATACTGACATTATGAAAACCAAATAAACATTCATTCTAATGAACCAATTTTAATATTTGAAAATATAAAATAAAAAAAAGATGAGGAGGATACTTATTATAATTAAGTATATCCATTGTTATATCCACCTAGAAGTTTGCAAAAGGAAAATTACAAAGCCATATTAAGTAAAATACATCAAAAAAACTATGAAGGTAGTAAATTATTTGATCAATCTATTCCTCCAAAACCCATAAAAATATCATATAATAAAACACCAATCACACTTGCATTAAATACCTAAATGAACTCATATTTATGAAAAGAAAAGATAAAATAAGTGTGATGGATCCAATAGAATAGTAATTAAAAAACACAAACTAAAATTACATACAATAAAATTGTGAAGTAAAAGAGAATTATAATTGTTTATTATTGATATAAATTATACAAAAGTTATTTTATTTTCTATAAACTATAAAATAGAGTTGTCTTGAAAACTAAAATTGTGTAAAAATTAGGTCTAATACTAGAATTATAGGTATTTTATATTTTAAACTCATATTATAATAAAACTAATCCTAAATTTTATTGATCTTGTTCTTTTTATCACTTTTCTATTCTTGTTAGTCCTGGTAACTTTTGAATAAAATATCATATGGGACTAAAAAATCCCTTGTTCTTATACCTATCCAAAATACTTATGAGAGTTATATAGAGCTATATAGAGTTATATTCTTATATAGAGTTAGATTTATATTCAAGATCAAGATTTTAATATTATTAATCATTTAGATTAAGATATATAGAGATAACTTTACATATACCCTATTTATTACTTACTTCCACAAGGTGTACATATCTCATGTGTGTTACAAAACCATCTAGAATGAACTAACCAAAATGGTTAATCTATTTTCTATTTCTTTAAACACACAAATCTTAGGGAGTCAATAACTCTTCATCTCAAACATTAATAAAATATTATTACATTCTTCGTAGTTACTTGTTTGGGCTAAAATACAAAATTATACAAAATATAACAAAAACAATGATTGATCCTATCTTGTGGGTTATTATAACAAATTTTATACATCATAAATTTACCCCTTATACATATTTATTTTTTGGAAAAATTGTTTCCACAAAAAAATGATCCTTTCCCAATCACGATAAACCATAAAGGTAGAATAAGGGGAAATATTACCTCCCATCAACATGATGTGGTCAAGCATACATGGACATCATTAACCACAAATATTAAGATTTTTTAAAAAATATAAGAATTTTTTCACATATAAGGTAGGACACATAACACTCATTTAAATTCTAGATCTATCTAGTCATCCATTAAGGAACAATAAACCCAAAATTGAGGCCATGTAAGATAATTAGAGGAAGAAATACATTTTGAATATCACTTTTAGTAAATAAATACTTAGAGTAATTTTAATCTTTCTTTATCATTCAAAAATTAACCACAATAATGGTTCATTTTTTTTCTAAATTGTAGCCCCCTTGTTGACCCAAAGTTTAGCCTTTGTTTTAGGATCATTTACACATAGTATGATTTAGTTAGAACTAGTAAGTAATATTGACCCTACCTAATTATGTACGAATCAATTTTCTAAATCTTTCTCCTTTTGTCTCTACAACCCATTGATTTTTTGGTAACTCCTCCTCTTAGTGCTAGTAGAAGTAAGTCACAATGGAAATCCTTATTAAAAAAGAGAAAAATTGTTTTAGTTATAAACCAACCATGGATGGGATGTTTCCAATCTTGGAAATATATCTCCATTCTACCAAAAAAACTATAATGTATTAACCTTGGTATTGTCACTTCCCAAAATCTCCCAAGAATCTATACACCTCGAGGCACACAAATTTTAGCCAAAGAAAAAAAGAGGAAATATTTGAATTTTAATATTTTTAGATCTAAATGAAAATTATAATAAAAAATTTATTTTAATAGGTTCAATCTCATACATAGGGGAATATTAATTTTCTTAAAAATATTATCCTTAGAGTAAAAATACTCTCTATGAACTAATTTTTCAAGGTATAATTGTACCAAATTTAATATCAGCCATAATGTTATTGTAAATGACCCCTATATAACATCTATTTTAGGAATGGTCAATGGGTCCATGGTCCACCTCTTGTATATAATCCTATTTCACACTTTTCACTTGCCATTAATAACACCCATCGAATTATCACACACTTAAAACTAATATTATAAAAAATTAATGTTACACATCTCAATAGATATAAGAATAGTTTTGTGTAGTGTAAAAAGGTTTGTATCTCAATGTCAATATTTGATTTTTATTCTAATCCTAATCACAAGTTTTGAGACATTACATGGTTTTATCAATTATTGGTTATGTCATAATTCAACCAATACATGAGGTTTTATAACTAGGAATTACCCCAAAGGTTCAAGCAACACTAGAAGGAATCATAAACATTGTATGTGGATATGGGCCATCATATGGTTCGATTTTACTGTTGGTGTGGTTATTTTTCAATGGACATGTAATCCATTAAATATTTGGGTTACATGTGGATTGGTAATGATGATGACTACACATACCACATACACTCCATTTTGACTCTATGTTTTAACTACATGGAACCTGCCTATTACTTCAACATATCCACTAATTTATTCATGTATATTTGACACCAAGTTTTAAGGTTGAAACATTTAGATATCTAAATATGAAAATATAAATTTAATTGTGCACGATAAATTTATTTATATTTTTACACATTGTATTTTTCTAAATATGATATATAAAAGTATCAAAGAGTTTAGAAAAGAAGACAATCCCAATCTTTTTCTTGTAAAATTATATTTGGTAAATTTATATAATAGTATATTAAAGTTAGATATGATTCAAATGAAGCAGAAAATTAAATTCTCTCAATAATTTTTCCTCTAATTTCTTTATCTTTACATATTGAAAATCATTCATCCTTCACAAATGTTGAAATTTAGAAGCAAGGGAGATATATATGTCATTAAGGGATCGTACTCTCCATACATAATTCAAGGTAAAGCCTTGATGATTTAAGTTGATAATATCAATTGTTGATTTTTCAAGAGTCACTCCCTTCGATTTATGTATGGTTAGGCCCCATGATATTTTGATGGGTATTTTTCTAATATTACCTCAATTAATAAGAGGATCTAGAAGATGGAAAGGATTATTAATATCCCATGGTGGACAAAATTATTTTTTGAATGCAAAAACTATACATTACATTCGTAATGATGGTGTGTTCGAGTCAAGACTGTAGACAATGTGAATAATTTATTTAACTAATCCATTAATGAATCTTGTTTTCAGCCATAGATTTATTGTTAGTAATATTTAATGTCCCTTCCATAGAAACATGATTGATTTAAGTTGATTATCATTTTGGTGACATGTCTCTGTAGCTTTTTTATATTTAACTTTATAAATTGTAACTACAACATTTAATTATTTTAGCATTTCTTTATTATTCATTGGTACCAATATGTTTATTTCATAGAAGTGGGTTGAGTATTTAAAATGAGGTTGTTCTTATGTAGATATGTCTGATGATGTCCTTGACGTAAGAGAAGACCAATATTTTTTTACATTTCTTATATTTGATAACAAATTTTTGAATTCTAGTGATTGTTTTACACATCATTGATGATTAAAATTTATTTCTAATGTCATAACTATATCAAATGTGTGCTATAGAATATGAGTAGAAGATGTCCCTACATACATTTGAATGTTATTAATAGGTGTAAGCTTTCCTAAGTCCCCAAGAATTATCATTTAACAACCACTAAATTTTTTATTGTTATGGTGCAAAATGGCTTGACGTAACCAACTATTTTTATTACCAAACATCTTTGGAACCATGAATCTCATTACATCTATAAGTACATATTCAATGTATATCATTTATTCCTAAAAGGTTTCTAATGTGTTACTATCAAGTGGTTAGAATTATTAGATATGAATGTGGAGGGATGAATGTATATTTGATGCATTGATGTTAAATGTTACAACACTAGTTGAAGCTAGTAGAAGTAGTTGGTTCCCAATTGTATACCTCATGTACTCAGCCTTGAACACTTGAGAGAAATGGAAAGAAATGATGCAAAACTTGCTAATATGTCATTGTAGTTATGGGAGAGTTTGACATCTATATTAGACAGAGGTGCATAAAATTATTGGGAGGCACCTACGTAGGGTATGGTTAACTCCCCGCTAGTTTAAGCTCTACCTAAACCAATGTGAGAGAACCTATGGGGTAGCTTTCTTATATGGTGGGATTTAACACTTAAATCTTAATTGGAATTCCTAGCATAAAGAGTAAATATGACCAAAGCATAACCAATTTTGTACACTTCACCCATGAAGGGTTATCACACAAAATGCCAAAATGATTTATGTCATATATAATCTATTAAAGATAGATGAATGGATGAATGCAATATTCATTTTTATAAAATATTCAAAAATAGGGGATAAATATAAAACTATAACACCAAGATTTTAAGCACAAACTACAAACACATTTCAAATATGCAAGGTATTATGTGTCTACAAGGAAAATAATACTTATGGTATGCAAAGGGTGTGTTAAATGTAGGGTAGGATAGTTTGATAGTTATAAAAATGAGGGTGGTGTGTTTATGGTTTTAAAATAGTAGGGTTTATTTCAACATACATGGCATCACCTATTACGAAGATGGAGAAAAACTAAAATTCAAACCATGGAAACCACAACAATAAATTTGCATCTATTGGTGCCAATACAATACAAATGCCCAAATGATCCCTGAAACCCTATAACATACACTAAAAATAGAATATTAAATATTTTTTCCTACTAAATTAGTGAACCCATGGTGCCCCAATGAGGTATTCAATAAAATATTTCCAAATCTCTATGAAAAAAGGATTTATAACCTAGATTTATGCTGAAGATGATAACCAACAGTGAACACAAATGTAGATATCCAATTAGCATAGCATGCAAAATATCTCATTACATTTCATTAATAGGATATAGTAAAAACCACATGTATTTTCCACTAACTTGAAATAAAATATTATATAGATAAATGTTTCAAAATAGTGGCATGGGGAGTAGCATGGTGGATTTGCTCCATGTTGGATAGGGGAAAAGCATAGAGGTGCTCTTAGATCTTGATAATGGTTGTAAAAGATGAAAATAACTTAGCAAGAGAGGAAAAATACATAGACAATAATGATCCTCAAATTTGGAACAGCCTATACTTGGAGGAGAATAAAGACCAACAATAACCAATGAGCTTTGAATAGAAGACAAGCCTTCTATTTATATACTTTTCAAACCTTCAAATCTCAGAATAAGATTTGCCACATGCCAAGGTACAAAAAACCCCTCAAAATTCTACCAAGATGCCCTCAGCTAGAAAAAATCCTTTTCAACACCTAGAATCTTCTTGTATTTTCAAAGAAAAAGATCCGTCTAAATTCTTCCTTGAGAAATGATGGATATTTGCAACAAAATTCTTGATTTCTTAGGTAGAAATCCCCCAAATGAGATGGAAATAGAATATTTACGGTAAAAACCAAAAAAACTTCTTATCTTCATGTGTAACCACTTGGAAATAACTTAGACCACCTTATTGCATAGCTAGAACCTTCTGCACTTATAATGATTACTTGGGGATATTTCAAATCCATGGTTGTTTGAATAATCTTCCTTAAAGTGGCCCTCCTGGATCTTACAAACATGCAATTTCTCTCCTATGGAGGAGCTTGGGTAAGTAAAGAAAATGAAAATATAATAACTTAGGTTTATCTCACACTTTTTAATGTTTTATCTCTAAACTTGCATTTCCACCTTTTGCAATTTTCACTTTTACACTCTTACTTTTTTCAACCCTTACATTTTCTTTTTTTACAACTTTGCCTTTTTGGTGAATTCCTCCATAGTTCCCTTTGAATGCATAAATGCATGATTAGCCCTTTGCACCTTTTTGTGGAATCCTAGTCCTTTTATGCAAATTTACACCAACGTAAATTTATAGCAAGTGCAGTTTTCACCAAATGCAAATTTGCACCAAAATCAAATTTTCACCAATTGCAATTTTTTACCAAATGCAAATTTGCACCAAGTTCAATTTTTACCAAATGAAAATTTCCATCAAGTGCAATTTACACCAAATGCAAATTTACACCAAGTGAAATTTGTACCAACTACAAATTTTTACCAAGTGTAATTTGCACCAAGTGTTATTTGCACCAAATGCAAATTTGCACCAAGTGCAATTTGGACCAAATACAACTTTTCACCAAGTGTAATTTACACCAAATGTAATTTTCACCAAGTAAAATTTCCACCAAATCCAAATTTGCACCAAGTGTAATTTGCATGGTGAATTTACGACACACATCTCCCTTTGTAGTTGGTGGAAGCTAGAGATGGGAGTTCACATTGGACTGTTCATGAAAAGTTGGTACAAAATACAAGTCAAACTACCATCTTTTCCAAACTTCTATTTATGCCTTTACAATCATTTTCTTAAAATGCATTCTAGGTACCCTATCTTTTTACACACATCAATTTAATAATTTACATTTTGCTCTATGCTTTTGCCACTAAAATTTTCAAGGGAGCTTGGGGGTCTCATTTGCACCCTTTTTTTAAACTTGCAAAAAAAAATTATTTTTCCATTTTTACCCAATTTCAATTTTTACAACTTGGTTTCATAACAAAATGTTGTAGGTTATTTTTCTATAATGAAGCTCTTTCCTCCATTTGGTGCTTCAACACAACAATCTCTCTTCACTTTACACAATGCATCTGGATCTTGAGAATTCACAAAAGAAACCTAGATTGCCTATTTTCATGGTCATTTCACATAAATAATGTCCCATCATGGAATACATAGCACCATCCACCACTATTAAGCTACTTGGGGGATCTCTATTGATTGACCCATTGCTTTCTATCGGGAAACTCCAATATATATTTTTTTCCTACCCTTCCATAACATTGCATGTGTGTAACAATTTATAGAGCCAAATTGAAAAAATTGTTGAGCCTTATGAGTATATTTGGTAAATCCATGCAACTTTAATGAAATCATCCATTAATTGTGCTCTAAAGCTTCAATTATAACTTGAACACCAGCGTCCCTCTAGCCCCTATTGACTTCTACAACTAGTATATTTGCACTACAGGAAACAATACCTAAATACCTCAAATCTAAAGAATTATGTATACTTTTCTTCAACTTCTCTTCTATATTTAAATCCTTAAACATTAGTTCATCCCTCTATACAAATTATAACTACTAGAGACACAAATGTGTAGAATAAAATAATCATAACGGTCATTTCTTGTAGTGCCTCTCACATATTACCCAAAATCCCCAAAGTGCCTTCTCAATAAATGAGTTAATACCATATACTTCTTATTTGTGCTTCAGGCTTTCTTCACCAACATTTATCCCATAATTAATTGATGTAGAAATGTTCTCATAGATTCCTTCAATAGCACCATGAGATCTTAAGTTTTTAAGATCATGGCCTTCTACCATGAATGATAGCTCATTCACAGAGATGCCATAACCCAACTCATCGATGAAACCAAGAAACACAATACAAGTTGTGTTAACTGAGGTAGGGACTATAATTTTAGAGTTATCTAGGATCTAAGTTAGGAATCCATGCTTTCTTCAAATGTAATTATGCCTTACTAAAATAGCATGCAATTCCTCTTTTGAGTACAAAGTTTAATGGTTGCTAACAATTACAAACTCTGACCTTTTATCTTTAGAAATTAGAAATATCACACATTTACTTAATCTCCTTGACTTACAGACCTCCCATTTCATCCTTTTTTGCCATTAAATCATATAGAAGGCATGCTCATCAAGAATTACACTCTTCTGAATTTTCTTTTCAATTTTATAGCTCCTTGAATTTTCTCACTCATACATTCTTATATTCATGGGATACATAAGTGTTCAGACACTTGTCACTTTACACGTTCATAAGTGTAAAGTGTACCTTATGATCTCATTTCTACTAACATCCTCATGTGTCGTGTCATCTCCACAGACTCTCATTATGCATTGGAACTTGTTTCATGTTGGTCAAACCTCCATATATTTTACACATTGGTCTAGCACTTGACTTTCCATGCTAGACTTTCAGCTGACCTTACCCTCGTCCTTTGTAATTTACCTCAAATGATAATCTCAAACCATGTGTCTCCTTGGTGGAAGTTGAAATTGCAGGTGCACATTGCACTTTACAACTTATTTTGGTGTAAAGTGCATATATAACTCTACCATCATCTATTTATCTATTGTCCTCCATGAAATTTGGCATGCCATTTACACTCACTAATATGGAGTATAAATTTTTGGTCTTTACCACTCACCATGCATCTTCTTAGATTTTATACAAATAGTTAATATTCTGACCCTACTCCATGTAGGTGTACTTGGGGCATGGATGGTTGTTTGTGTTGAATTTTTTGATGGCACATGAGCACTTTGATGTGGCATGGTTGTGTATTGATACAATTAGATGGTAATTTTTGGGGCACCAACAGTGGCTCTCTCTTGGGGATATAGACCCCTTATGGGTGTGCAAAGAACCACAAAATACAAGACAAGGTGTTAATCCATTGGGCCAAGGAATCAACACTAGAAAATTTATCAACAAGCACCCATATAGGCTCAACAAAACATGGTAGACTTATCAAAAATAGATTAAAAAGATATGAAAATGAACACACGATAAAAAGGAAGAAAACTATTCAAACAAGGCTCAAAGCAAAGTGGTAACAAATTAACGAAAAAATAGAAGGACAAAACTATACACTATACAATGTTGTACATTGACTATGAACTTAGTCAAGAAAGTGCTTCAAATGTTTGACATTCACTAGAAGCTATAATATATCACCATCTATATCTCAAGAATAAGATATATTCCCCAATCTGATAGTCAATGAAATAGGGACCCATCCAAAAGGCATCAAACTTTCCATGCTTACCTTTATTCTCATGCATGTTATCCCAAAGTAGAACCAAATCACCTACTTGGAAAGATCTTGGAGTTACCTTTCTATCAAAGATTCTTTTCAGCTTCTTCTTGAGTTTGAGTTGTCTTTCATGATCTTATCTTTGAAATTCATCAAGATCAATAATATAACTAATCCTACTCTCACAGTGGTTGATTTTCTCATTATCTTCTAGTTGTTGTATGAGATGATAGGTTGGCAACTGAATATTCATAGGCAAAACTACTTGATCTCCATAAACAAGATTGAAATGGTTTTTGCTTATAGTTCTCTTAGGCATAATCCTATCAGCCCATAATTTAAAATTTAGTTGTTCACCCCACCTCTTCTTATTTGCTTCCAAAATTTGTCTAATAATATTGAATAAGTTATTATTACTTGATTCTGTCTGCCCATTCCCTTGAGGATTTTAACTAGAAGCATAAGACAGTTTGATCCCATTGTCTTTGAATAATGCCACCACAGCATTGGATTTGAAGCTCATGTCAATATCACCAATTATCTTAAAAGGCACATCAAATCTAAAAAAAGTATGATTTAACAAAAAATACATGACTACCTAGTGTGTTGCTCTTTTTGTAAGGATTGATTCAACCCATTTGATGAAGTAATTAGTTACAACTAGTATACATTTATGCCTAGTGCTTGATGAATCAATGATTTATATAATGAAATACATTCACCATTGTATATATGAGCCTTCAATCATCATTGGTTGAAAGGGAGGATAACCTGAAGCTTTCATCCTCCTAGAAAATAAATGGCATTTCTCACACCTTCTGACCATCTGAGTGACATCCTTAAACAATAATAGACACCAGTAACTAGCTCTCAAAAATTTATGAGCTATAAGTTTAGGTTTAAAATGGCCAACATAAAATCCACTATGGAAGTCTTCAATTAGGACAATAGTTTGTTCTTCTACCACACATCTTAGGAGAATCCCATCTGGATTCTTCCATACAAGTCTATTTTCAATCAATTGGTACTTTTGGGAAATAAATTTGAGAATTATCTTTTGATTCTTATCTAATTCAAGTGGAAAATTCATATTTTAAATGTAGTAAACAATGTCCATATACCATGGAGTTGTATTAAATTTACACAAGGAATCATCAACACTAAAAACAATAGTGTTTACCTAAATATCTTTCAAATTGGTCTCAGCCTTAAGCTTGACTAGACCCATCCCTCTTACTAACTTGATGGTTTGTATATCCATATCATACTCTTGTAACGTGTTGACCCACCTGCACCACTAGCTAGATACTTCAGTGTAAGTTAAAATGTCATTCACCATGGTGTATGGGACATAGGTAATAATCTTTGAACTTATAATATACAGCCTAAATTTTTGAACAGCCTTCAAAATTGTGAATGTTTGTTTCTCCATAGTAGTGTATTTTTGTTCAGGACCTTGCACAACTTTTATAAACAAAGTTATGGGCTGCTCATGACCATATACATTATTTTGCAATAGGACAACAACAATAGTATTTATGATGCAAAAGAGAATACTTAGAAGGGACTTATATATTCAGGACTGGACAACATAGGACCAAACATAAAAGCTCCATTGATGTCATTGAACACTTGCATAGCCCTATACTCACATTTGATGGTTTGGTCCTTCTTCAACATGGAAGTAATAGGTACAATAATCTCTATGAAATTAGACATAAACCTCCTTACAAAGCTAATTTCTCTAATGAAAGACTGAATTCCATTTTTTGACTATGGGATAGGTACTTTGTTAATGGATTTGACCTTTTCAGGATCAATCATGACACCATCCTTAGACACTATATGTCCCAACAACTTAGCCTTTTATACTCCAAAGTGGTACTTCTTAAGATTAATCAAAATACTAAAATCCCTACTTCTGATCAACACCTTTTCTAGATTCTCCAAATGCTCTTCTCTTAGTTTAGAGTACATAATGATATCATCTTGATACACAACAATAAATTGGTTAATTATCCCTACAAAGGCAATGTCCATAGCTCACTAAAACATCATACTAGCATTAATCAACCCAAAAGGCATCCTCGTGTGTGTGTGTGTGTGTGTGTGTGTGTGTGTGTGTGCGCGCGCGCCCCGTGGTATGGTGAACATAGTTTTGGACCTTTCAGATTATTTCAACATAACATGGTTGTAACCTAAGAAGCCATGAAATGTGTAAAACATTTATGATCTTGTAACACTTTGTATCAAGTTTTCCATATTGGGCAGGGGATAATTATCTTTTTAAAAAGCTTTGTTTAGATTTTGAAAACCCAAACATAAGAAAATATCACCATTTTTCTTTCATGCAGGGACTAAATTTCCAACCCATGATGAATACCTAATGAGATGAATGATACCACCATCCCTTATTCTCTTTAACTCTTCCCACATCTTTTTGGCCAAAGTGGGGTTAATGGGCCTCTATTTCTACCTAAAAGGTTTGTTATTAGGATGCAATGGGATAACATGTTGGAAGAAGTCTTCCCTATATGATTTTAGCTTAGGATAAGACCATGATAAACAATCTTGGTACTTCATTAGTAGTTACATGTAATATTTATTCTTACTTGCATTTAAGTGAGTACCCAACTAAACCTTCTTTGTTTTCTCATGAGAAGCAAAGTTGCACTCAATTACATCTTTTGAAATGAATGAGTATCTTGACTTGATTCTATTAGCTCCATCAGAATATGCTTCTGAACTGACAAATCCTCTTGGGATATTACTTATCTTTAGATGATTGATGTCTTTCACAAGTAAGATCTCCTTCTTATCACTAACCTGAACCATAGATTCCAAGTCTATGAGTTGATCATGGAACTTGGCCTCATAGTTGAGAAACCTCTTAATTTAATCATCATCATCAAATACCTACCAATGATGAACATTGTCTAGGATTGAAAGCCTAACAAGCACCTCCTCTTAATATTGATAATGAGGGATCATATTTTCAATATCAAACTAAGAACCTAACCTTACAAGTCTGTTAGCTTCTTTGTTTAAACTTCTATCATGACAACAAATATTAAATGAATCAAAGAACTCTACCAAGTCCCAGACAACATTTTAATATTATTTCAACCTTTTATTTTTGGTGGCATCAGCATTGAAAACTTGCTTTACCACCAGCTCATAATCATCCTTAATAATCAAACACTTGATTCCATTTTCACAAGTAATCTTAAGACCAAGCAAAAGTTCCTCATACTCAATAGTATTGTTCATGCACTCAAAATAATGATAAAATGAAAACATAAAGTATTAGCCAATGGGGGCATAGAAGACAACCCCATATCCCTTTCTAATATTGGAACAAGACCCATCAAATAACATTTTCTAGATTGCATTTTCTTTGTTAGACTCCACATCAAGAACAATAGGCTATTCTCTAGTATCAATATTCCCAACAAAGTTGCCAAGGTCAACATCTATGTACAAGACTTCATTGAGAGAGTGCTTCAGATCTTCAATCATATGAAGCATATTTGGATCTTTATAAAGTATGACCATCTTACCCTCTAATAGAAAGGTGGAATAGGAAAGGTCCATCTATACACTCCAACCCATACGCATAGCCCATTTAGGTGGGCAATCCATAACACCCATGTCCATGTTAAAGTACATTCTACGATGAACTTACAACTATACAACTAGCGCCTTAACTTTTCCAACAACTAGAACCTCTCATGACTCCATGACATAACACTTACCAAAGGATGACATGATATTCACTCCAAGCTCCTTATGGACACCCAGGGGCATCACATTACAAGAAGAACTAGAGTCAAACATGAAATTATGAATAATTAGACCATTGATTAGTGAAGTCATATAAGATATATCTATATTTAGCTAACTTTCTATAAGTGCAATCCCAAAATAGACCTTCAGAGTAGGCTCAACAACCTCTTATAACACACCAACTTCTTTTATGGGTGCTTGGGGTTACTCAACTTCAGTCAATCCTAACTTTTCAACAAATTATATGTATTCAAAGGCCCTCTTCATGTGTTTAGTTATTCTTAATAACTTAATAAGCAACACAATGATTTTTATTTGACTCAACACTTGAGCCATATCACACACACTATAATGAGGAAAAGGCATGTTTGGAGGAAGAGTAAAAAAAGATTTAGCTAAGATATACTCACTTAAAGTTTTAAGTGGAGAAGGCTATGGTGGTTTTAAAACTTTGATATCAATCTTTACAGGTGGATTTTGCTTGAACTCATTTTCACTCTTAGGGATGCTAGTCCATATAGGCATTTTGTTACTCCTAATAGAAGCACCTCTAAGCTTATCACCTTGGGTTATAGGTGCCACTTTTGAAGCCTCTTGGACTATTATAGCTTTATTTATTTCCTTACTTACATTCCCTACCTTTGGATTTGTAAGGGCAGTGTCTTAAGGAGCATCACCTGGTTGCCTATTTCTCAAGTTATAGTCTCTCTTTTGAGAAATTACTGCATTAATTATCATCTACCTATCCTCAAGTGATATATTTACCTCATGATACTTCTTGATCATCATGGAATGCAAGAGATCAAAATTAGAAATAGGTAGTTCATATGCTTGTGCCACATTAACATCACATGCAAAGTCAAAAGTTGGGACACTTTCCATTTCAACAACACTTCAAAATTGATCAAACATAGCATCGATTAATAATTTTATCAAGGTAGTTGATTCATGTTGAGGTATTTGATAATCAAGCATAAAAATATCATAGTCTGATGATGCATATTCTGGTTCATTTATTTCTTCATCAACTTCTTCAACAGTATCCCATGAAGGGTGCAGAAAGAAGTAATTATCATACCAAAAAATGTCTAAATCAAAATTTGTAGCATTTACCTTAATGTTTATAGGATTAGGTAATTCCTTTCCATCCCCTCTTTTTCTATTTCATTATGTTCTTTCTTCATGTGCAAGCCTCTTCTCTTTATCATTGTCCCTATTGTCGAAAGTAAGCCCCCTTTGTGCTTGATTTGGATTTGTAGCACTTTCATAACTGATAGACACCTAAGGTACCCCTTTTCTAGATCTAGCCAATTTGTATGACATTTGTTTGATGGTAGAGGCCAATGTTTTAACAATTTCTTCTGAGTTGGCTATATTCATGGGTTATTTTTTTGTATTGACCAGCTTCACATTAGCCCACTTGTTCAAAGGATTTTCCACAACCTTGATATTATTCTCAATCTAGATGGCTATATTTAATGTCAACTACAAGTTAGTGGGAGCCTTGTCTCTTAATAAATATGTAGTTTTCTTATCAAAGTCATCACAATACTTTATTTAGCATGTTGTATCATTGGGCCAAATGTTTTTAGGTAGTCGTATCATTGTTTTGTTGAACCATGTTTTAAAGTCCTACACACATTCATTAGAATTCTTCTTGAGATTATCAAATTTAGCCATGAGAAACCTTAGATCAATCTTAGCACCAAACTAAAATTTAAAAACATTTTGCATATCTTCCCATGAATCAATGCATCCAACAATAAGGGAATTAAACCATTTATGAGCATATTCCTCAAGCATGTTCCCAAACAACCTAATGCACACATCCTCATACTCAAAATCATAATCTTCAATGATATTTTGAAAATCCCTTAAGTGTTGATCACCACTGACTGCATTGTTCCTTTGTAATTTTGGGAGGCATTTCTTAACTTTATTTGGGACCTCATTAGGATATCCTTCCATCTCATCAACATTGATAGGCTAGAATCTAAGAAAACATAATATAGGAAATACATTTTCATCTTAGTCCCTATGCCTCATGATTATTTCAATAGTAGGTTCAAGAATAAATGGCAAAGGAATATGAGGGGGTGAATGAGGTGGTCTTGGTGTATCAAACCTGGGAGGGGATTCAACTGGTTAAGATGGAGATTGAAAATAAATAGCACTATGTTTTTCAGAATTAGTAAAAGAGTTTTGATAGTCCTCAATAATGGGGAGTTCAAAAAAAATCTCAAAACTATCAAAATTTTGGTAATCAGGTAATTACCTAGCAGTTAAAATTTTCCCTTCAATAGACCTCCAAACTTAGCTCCCTCTTCTTTGGTGCAAACTTAAGGTTGAGACAAGCCTTTTGGACGAGTCACCTTTGAAGGATGATCTCAATCCTTCTAGCTTTCAAAATAGGAAATAACACTCGAAGTTAGAATGAAGATATTCAAAATAGTTACTGATCCTCCTTGAAACCAGGTGATAAAATTGGATTCATCACTAGAACAAAAATTCTAGAATATAACAGCTCATAGAATAGTTGTGATACATGACGAAAACATACTTTGCTAAGTTTAATAATGAGATAATAAGAAAAATACACTAAAATTTCTAGAATTATGCTCTAAAGAGAACAAACATCTTCCAATATGTAATATTAATAGATATTTGTAGTAAACACAATAAAATTCAAATTGTCAAACCTCAAATCTTGGCATGTTACCAAGTAGAGTATTATAGCATTAATGGCTAAGATAGTATGAAAGGTACAATATACATAAATCTTTAAAATTATAGAAACTCTCTGTAAGAGTCCCTGGAAACATAAGTGACCTAGATTGTAATTGAATCCCTAACAACGGTGCCAAAAGAGTGTTTGTTCTCAGTTATACACCTCATGCACTTGACCTTGCACACTTAAGAAAATGATAAGCAATGATGGAAAACCCACTAATATGTCATTGTAGCTAGGGGATGGTTTGACATCAAGATTAGATTGAGGTGTAGAAAATGACTAGGACGCACCTACAAAGGGTATGGTTAACTCCCCACTACTTTTGGCTCTACCTAAACCAAGGTGAAAGAACCAATGGGGTAGTTTACTCACATGGAGGGATTTTACACTTCAATCTCCATGGGGATTCTTGACACAAAAGGAAAACATGACCAAAGCATAAAATTTTTTTCACACTTCACCCACAAACAGTTATCACACAAAATACGCAAATGTTTATTGTCATACATAATCTACTAAAGATAGATGAACATATGACTGCAATATTCATTTTTATAAAATATTCAACAATAAGGGCTAAATAAAAAATAGCAACACTAGGATTTCAAGCAAAAACTGAAAACACATTTCAAATATGCAAGGTATTATGTGTCTACAAGGAAAATAACACTTATGTTATGTAAAGGGTGTGTTAAATGTAGGGTAGGATAGTTTGTTAATATAAAAAAGGGGTGTTGTGCTGGTGGTTTTTAAACAACAAGGTTTCTTTCAACATACATGACATCACCAATTACAAATATGCAGGAAAACTATAATACAAGATAATGAAGCTACAAGGAAAAAATTTCATTCATTGGTGCCAATACAATGCAAATCCCTAAATGATCCCTGAAACCCTAGAGCATACACTGAAACTAGAATCTCAAATACTTTCTCCTAATAAATTCATAAACCTAGGCTACCTTAATGAGGTATTCAATGAAATATTTCCAAATATTTATGCAAAAATGGTTTACATCTCAGATTTATGCCCAAGATGATAACTAATAGTGAATAGAAAGCTAGATATCCAATCAACACAACATGTAAAATATCTCATTGGATTTGATTAATAGGATATATTAATAACCTCATGTATTTTCCATTAACTTGAAAGAAAATCTTGAATACATCAATGTTTCAAAATAGTGCCATGGGGATTAGCATGGTGGATTTTCTCCATATTAGACAGGGAGAACACATAGAGGTGCTCTTAGAGCTTGCTAATGGTTGTACAAGTTACAACCAACTTAGCAAGAGATAAAAAGAATACACACATATCATTGATGCTAAAATTTAGAAGAGCCTATAATTCAAGAAGAATAAAGACCAACAACCTTTGAATAGAAGACAAGCCTTCTATTTATACACTTTTAAAATCTTCAAATCTAGGAATAATAGTTGCCACAAGCAAAAATGCAAAACACCCCTCCAAGTTCTATTAAGATTGCTTCAAGTGGAAAAAATCCTTTGGCACACCTAGAATCTTCATGTATTTACAAACAAAAAGATCCCTCTAACCGACTCTTCAAGAAATGATGGAGATTTGTAACAAACTTCTTGATTTCTTAGCTGAAAATCCCCCCAAATGAGCAAGAAAGAGAATCTTCATGGTGGAATCTAAACAAACTTCTTGTGTTCACATGTAACTACTTTGAGATTCCTTGGATCACATTCTTTCATAGTTGGAACCTTATGCACTTCTAATGATTACTTTGGAATATTTCAAAACCATTATTTTCTGATTAAAATTCCTTGGAGTGGCCCACCTGGATCTTGCAAACCTACAATTTCTCTCCCATGGAGGACTTTGGTTAAATAAAGAAAACTAAAATACAATAAATTAGGTTTATTTCACCCTTTTTACTTTTTTGGCTCCAAAATTACATTTTCGCCTTTTGTAGTTTGCACTTTTGCACTCTTACATTTTTCAACCATTACATTTGCTTTTTCACAACTTTGTTTTTTTTATAGATTCCTCCATATTTCATTTTTAATGCATACATACATTATTTATACTTTTGACCTTTTGGGGGAATCCTAGTCCTTTTATGTAAATTTGTACCAAATTCAATTTGGACCAAGTACAAATTTACACCAAGTGAAATTTGCACAAAGTGCAAATTTGCACCAAATTCAATTTTGACCTAGTACAAATTTACACCAAGTGAAATTTGCACAAACTACAAATTTGCACCAAGTTTAAATTTGCACCAAGTACAATTTGCATGGTTCTTTTACCACTCACATCTTTCTTTGTAGCTAGTAGAATCGGAAGATGGGAGTGCATATTATACTTTGCATGAAAAGCTGTTGTAAAATGCAAGTCAACCTCCCAGCTCTGCTAAACTTCTCATTATGCCTTTTCAATCATTTTTTCAAGGTGCATTTTAGGTACCCTACCTTTTTGCATGGTGCAATTAAAGAATTTGAATTTTGCATTGCGCTTTTGGCAGTAAACTTTCTTAGGGAGTTTGGCGGTCTTATTTGCACCCTTTTGCAAAAAATTTAGATTTTTCAATTTTTACCCAATTTCAATTTTTGCAACTCAGCTGTAGAACACAACATCGTTGAGGATTTTTCCAAAATCAATCTCTTTTCTCCATTTGGTGCTTTAACAAAAAAATCTCCCTTCTCTTAACACAATGCATCCAACTCTTGAGCATTCACAAAGGAAACTTGGATTGCCTATATTCATGGTCCTTTCACATAAATAATGTCCCATCATGGAATATTTAGCACCAGCCACCACTGTTAAGCTACCTGCGGGATCTCTATTGATGGTCCCATTTCTTTCTATTAGGAAAATCCAAGCTCCAATTTTTCCCCACCCTTTCATAACATTTTATGTGTGTGACACTTTGTAGAGCCAGATTGAACAAATTGCTAAGCCTTATGAGTACATTTGGTAAATCTACATAATTTTACTGAAACCATTCATTGTGTTTTGAAGATTCAAGTAAAACATGAGAACCAGCTTCCTTCTGGCATTTATCAACTCCTACAACTAGTATATTTGCACTATAGGACATAGTACCTAAATACCTCAGATCTGAAGAATTGTCTGTGATCTGCTTCAACTTTTATTCTCTAGTTAAATCCTTAAACTTGAGGGCATCCCTCTATAGAGATTTGAACTGCTAGAGACACAACTACTCAACCTGTAAGAATCATAAGGGTCATGTCTTGTAATGCCTCCCACACATATACCCAAAATCCCTGAAGTAGTTTCTTAATAAATCTGTTAATACCATAGAATTCTTGTCTGCACTTCAAGACTTCTTCACCAGCATCAATTCCATAATTACTTGATGTAGAAAGATTCTCATAGATTACTTTAATTCCACCATGGGCTCTTAAATTTTTAAGATCATGGCCTTCTACCATGAATGCTAGCTCATTGGTAGAGATACCAAAACCTAACTCGTCGATGAAACCAAGAAACACAATATAGGTTGTGTTAACCGAGGTAAGGACTGTAAGTTTAGAGTGAGTTGTGTTGAGACATGGACCAGCTAGGACTCAAACCTAGAACCATCCATACGCTACTAGAGTGCTCTACCACTAAGCTACTGGTCCCTCTTGGACCATTCCATCTTCGGTCCGAGTGTGGCTTAACACCAACACCCCCCCTTAAGCCACACCTCTTGTGTGCTTGGGGCTCCTAGCCTAGGCCTGGCTCTAATACCATGTTGAGACATGGACTAGCTAGGAGTCGAACCTAGGACCATCCATACGCTGTTGGAGTGCTCTACCACTAAGCTACTTGTCCCTCTTGGACCAGTCCATCTTTGGTCTGAGTGTGGCTTAATACCAATAAGTTAGGATCCGAGCTAGGAATACATGCTTGATTCAAATGTAATTATGCCTTGTGGTAATTGCATATAGTTCCTCTTTTTAGGACAAAAATTCATGGTTTCCAACAATTACAAACTCTGACCTTTTAGCTTGGGCAATTAGAAATATCATACCTATACTTGATATCCTCAACTGGTAGAACTCCCATTGCATCTTTGGTTGCCATTCAATCCTACAGCAGGCACACTCATCAAGAATTACACTCTTTTGAATTTTATATTCAAGTCCATACATCTTTGACTTTTCCTGCTCATCCATTCTTTTTCTCTCTGAATTTGGAAGTGCTCATGCACTTTGCATGTGGATAAGTGCAAAGTGCAGCTTTGGCTCCCATTTCCGCCAACATCCTCACATGTCATGCCATCTCCATGGACTCCCATTACCCATTATAACTTGTTTCACACTGCTCAAACCTCTACAGATTTTACCCATTGATCTAGCACTTGACTTTCCATGCTAGACTTTTTGGTGGACCTTACCCTCATCCTCTGCAATTTGGCTTGGGTGTGAATCTCAAAACGTATGTCTCCTTGGTAGAAGTCAGAAGTGTAGGTGCACATTGTAGTTTGCACCTTATTTTTGTGTAAAGTGCATATAGAACTCCACCATCTGCTATTTCTTTATTGTCCTTTGTAGATTTTGACATTCCATTTGCACTCACTAACATGTAGTCAACCTGTTTAACCTCTGCCACTCACCATGCATCATCTCAGATTTTTTAAAAATAGTTATTATTCTCACCCTACTCCACATAGGCATACCTAGGGCATGGCTGGGTGTCAATGTTGTATTTTGTATTCCACGTGAGCACTTTGATGTGGCATGGCTAGGCATGGCTGCAATTACACAGTGCATTTTGGGGCACAAACAGAAGGGAAATTTAGGTATAGCTAAAACTAAATCCAAGAAACGTTTGATATTTCTTATAAGGAATGATTTACCTGTACCTATGGTTCCCTATATAATCATGATGAGTGGGATGGCTGCTATCTATTTTTAGCATGATTCTCAACTCTGTTGAATGCATGTTGCTGCATAGCTGAAAGCCAATGCATTGTTGGGTCATTTGGGGAAACATTATCTATGTATATTATAGATGTGCATTCCCAGTCTATAAATTTTTGTTTAGATACATGTAGGCTTAGTGGTACATCAAAATCAGTCCAATTATGTATATTATCAAAGTCATATTGGCCAAGCATTGTAATGTCATCTGTGTCATTGTTTCCTGAGGGGTGAATTCAAGAGAGGAATTCCCACTCACTCTTTTCCCTATCTGTAGTTCCTATATCCCTATCGATTTCAGTGTCATCACTGGTGGAGTCGAGGGTGACATTGGCATTTACACATGTTCGTTGAATATGCCATGGATCGTAAGTCTTTGAATTTCTCCTAGTTTATGACTATTTGTTCCCTATTGCAACCAATGTCTATAGTAAATTTCTAGAATGGTTTGTAAAGAAAGAGATCTGCCCAAATAAAATTCAAATGAAGGGGAATCAACCAGGGCTTTAGAAGGTAATCAAGGAAATATTCATAGAATAGCCTAATTAGATATTTTTCTCCCTTCATTATTTTTCTCCTACTGGGATACCAAATCTAGGTTGCATCAATGAGTAGGATGGCTTCCAAGAATGTTGGGCAAGATACAAATGCATGAATGGAAGATGTGATGACTTCCTTTGTTGGTATGTTATGCAAGAACTTCTTAAAGGTTTATTTTCTAATAAACAAGGTAATAAATTTTTGAATCTAAATAGTTAAATATAGTTTTTGAGGCATGTGGCATGTTTCTTGTGCACTTGTGTCTCGATCAATAATTTTATTAGATAAAAAATTACTATACACATTCATTATTGGGTTCTCAATTACAAAAGTATATGATATTATAGTTAGCATATGGTGGTAGTTTTCATATTTGTTTTCAACCTTAGCTACATATTTGGTTATATATTTCAGCATAAGATGGCCATAAATAAATGGTTGTAAATCTACTTTTGTATACCATATTGAGAGTATGCTTGCATTGTGGATGTTGAATTTATCATCATTCCATTTTGAGAGGTAAGTTTTATGCATTTTGTCATTGAAAAACATGGTTGAGGTTGGTTTTACTGGCTATGGGGCTTTATACCTACATTGAGAAGTAATGATTTTTTTACGTAAACATGTTAAATGACTACATTTGGTGCAGCATTATAATCAATTCAAAATTTCCTCATAATATTTAGTAAGATTGGTAGAAAAAAATTGATCAGTGGTGAGGAAGCATGGATAATGAAAATCAAAATGATGTATTGTAGTATGTAGTGATTAAAATGTTCGTGGATTCCACACAGTTACATAGTAGTAAAAGAATTTCCTCGTAAAATCAAGTTGAACCAGGTTTTTTCCATTCCAATGTGTCCATGTTAAGTTCATTTTCTATCAATAAAAATCTTTAAATGTGTGTGGAACATTGATGTTTCCATTCGTACCTACAAATAAATAACTAATATTTTAATAATGGTTTTAGAGTCATTTATAATGATTATTAAGTGTTTAAAGACAAAGTATTTGTACAATTATCTATACCAAATAGTCTTTGCTATGGAGATGCTTATGAAGAAATTCTTTGTAGAAAACATAAAATATTTTATCTATATATGATTATGTGGGATGTGTATTTTTAATTATGCTTTGATTTATATAGTATCATTTTTTGTATAGGTGGGATGCTAGTGTTTCTAGGATGACTCTGTGTAGATCTGGCCACCTAATATCTATTGCACTAAGGGAGAAAAATAGTGTTGTCGATCCCCTTTGCATAATCACATCTCTTAATTCATTATTTGATTTGGACCAAAATGAATGTGTGCCTCTAAGAAAAAATTGAAAATGCATAATTTGATCCACAATGCTTGAATCATGCCTTTGTGATAGCTTCCCACACAAATTAGAAATTATAACTGGGAATTTTTCCTCAAGGTTTTTCTTGAAGAACATTGCAGATGTTGATTATGTCTTATGTCACAATGTTAGGTTCAAGAAAAAAAATTCATAACCATGGATGGCATCGAAATTGATTATCTTTATACATAATTAGGTGAAAATCATACTCATAGAGTTGAGTTTGATTACTACAGGGTTGCTAGTACATGCAAATCCATATTGGGAAAGAGTAGGAATATCCAAAGAAGATAAACCTTTAGTGTTGTAGTCATTGATTGGAGACATGTTGATGGTGATGAGTCAATTATAATTGCATAATAATTGTTTTGATTAAACACATAGTCACTTATATATTTAACCTCTCTTTGTGCATGTGGAAGGGATGTAATAAAACATAACGTTTGAGAATAGTGAGGGCTATGAGATGTAGTTGCAATGTTATCAAACATTATGTCATTGATGTCTACAACCACTATATCCATAGTAGTGTATAGAAGGAAAAAAGAGACATCAATAGGTTCTAATTGTATGATATCTAATGATTGTTTGTCTAGTAAGACATGTGCATAGTATGGATCATTTTCATTTTTTTAGTGTAGTTCCTACATGACTCACAATCTACTAACAAAGTAACCATATGTTTAAATTTCTAATACAATTCTTTGGAACAGAAGGATGCCAATATTTTCAAATCGATAAGGTAGCTTCCTAATAATAGAGGATATATCTTGGGGAAAGCTTATAATGTGGCCACTATATTTATATTCCATGCCGTGTGCATGTATTACACATAGTATTGGGTTCACCTCAATAATAAACATTTTCTCTACTTGTATCAAGTTTGACAGAGATGTATGTTGTATGCATGAGTCCATGTTATTAGTAACATAAAATCAATTATTAATTTTATCACCAATGTGATAGTGATACGTTTGGTTTTCATTATAATGTTTTCTTCAGATACCTATATATAAATTGAATGTTATAGTTGAAGCATGTGTGTTTTGAGGGTAGATCATCCACTCTCACATTGAATCATCTATGTATATCTTTAATATTATCATTAGGAATCGAAACATTGGTATTCTTTGTATGTAAATAGTATTGAATAGACTAACATGAGTTAATATGGTGTTTTT